>VZTA01006907.1:26901-217758 GCA_013398855.1 Mohoua ochrocephala | reverse complement strand
GGTGTTCTGAACAGTCCAGAAGAGAAGAAGGAAAAAATCCAAAGTCCCAGGGAAACAAAGGAGTTGATCTCTCCGTCTCTCTCCTCCGAAAAAAGGAGCCAAGAGCCTGGAAAAGCAGGAAGGTGCTTTCCTCTGCTCTGCAGCAGCAGGAACGCAGGGGAGTGAATGTCCTTGGAGCAAAACTGTTTTGAAAAGTTCATCTGGCTTTTCTTTCTTTCTCTTGCACCCAGTTTTAAAGACACAGAAAGGCACAGGAATCATGTCTGGGCATAGAGCAGGCGATAGGGGATACACATCATAAAGTCAGCCCAAGACATTTATATTTGTCATAGATGGTGAATCAAGACAGAAGATAACCTCATAACTGAATAATTTTATAGATATTCAGTATTACTGGTATTTAATTCTTTATCACAGGAAGACTTAGCATTTCCTTGTTTCTTGGACAACAGAAATAGTCTGAAGAACACAGAATTTGTGAAGCTGGTTAGGCTTTGCCTCTTTGATCTCATGTAAGAGAGAAGGAACTGCACACCCACTTGGAATATGTCTCATTCTGACTACATTGGAGTACTATCTTTTACACTAAATTGTCAAAATTGCTTGCTTGTGTGGTTTCTTATAAGCTGGAACCTTGAATTATGTGCATCCTGGTAGCTTCTTCATAGCAGATCAGTTTCTGACAGATAAATATTTTGCCTGTCTTGGAAGAAAATTTTGAAAGTTTTTTCTCTCTGCTCTTTTTATTCTATTATGTTAAATTTGTTGGAAACGGCTTTTCACTTCCTGATGATTTCTTGTCTCAGAAGTCATAGCAAGAGATTTGGATGAAAATGGCAGAACAAGTAAAGCTTCATTTCAATAGCTTTTTGTAGTACTCTAAAAACTGGCCTGCCACTGCCTCCTGATTTGTAGTAAGATTGGTTCAATATAACTGATTTGAAGAAGTTTTGAAAGTCTCTGAATTTTAAATGTTTCTGATGAATGTATGCGTGATGTGTTTCAAATTGTAATCCAACTCCCACTGAAGTCTATGGCAACGCTGCCATCAATTCCTATGGTGCAGAAGTGGACTTATAATGAGCTATTTAATGTTTCACTTATCTAAATTGTCACAGCTTGAAAGCCATAGTAAAAGACTGGTGGGGTTGTAGAATGACTGGAGGGCCTGTAAATGTAATCAAAGAGATCAGATTGTGTGAGAAGCTGTTTCATCTCAATCTCTTTCATCTATGGAAACCTGATAGAATTTGTTTAGTGCGTTCTGGCATACGGAAACGCACAGTCAAATGCAGTATTTAGAATTGCTCTTCTGAACAAAAGCAGACAGATGAATAGTTTTACAGTTAAGCAGCTATAATTCAGCAATTTTAAGTTCTTCACATTCTGTCACAAAACTCCTGATGAGAAAGTCTTGTTTGTAAACCATATCTAACTTGGTTTTCTTGTCTGTACAATTATAGAAGTATGTATTTGTTTCTTGGAGGAGACGGAAAATGCGTGCTCCAGTATTTGTGGAGAGTTACAAAAGAATGAAGGCTATATCTTATGGTATCTGATTTAATATAAAAATATTTTTCATATATCTTATCTAAATTTGTTGTTCAGAATTGCCAAGAATTATTTAACAACTGATCTCAAATGGTAGCTGTTTTGAGGTTTTTTGTTTTGCCTTTTTTTATTTTTCCAGGAATTTCTCTCAGCTGCTAAAATCCATTTTGACTAAATGCACTGAAAGGTACGGTAATCCAAATGAACAAATAAATGGATATTCTTTAAAAAAAATTATGACAAAATAAGGAACAAATTGTAGTAATGTTAGGTATATTTGCTAGTTCAGTAAATTAAGCATGAAAGAAATGTGATTTCATCATCTTCTTTTGAAAGACTTAGAGACTTTAATGACGGGAGAGCTAATATCTGTATTGTGCATGTTACCACAAGCAGTCAGCAAGTCATCTGCAGCAAGGTGGGAAGAGTTGCAGTGTATATGACATAGATCTGATCTTGTAATTGCCTAATGTTTTAAGCAAAATATAGTTTTGAATTCACAGGTAAGCTCATATAATGTTTTCTTTGAATTTTGGCATTCTAAAAACCAGTTTGGAACCAGTACAACAGTAATGATCAAAGCTTGGCCAGATCACAGCATGTCTCTTCAACCCCAGTAAACTGAATTGTGGAGAACTTAAAAGTTGGTGCTGCTACAGAATTTGTTTTTTTAAATTAATAATAATGAGATGTCAATGAATGAATTATCCAGAATATTATTCAGCATCTTCAGGCTTTGCCATATTTTCCTTTTTGTTACTGAGTCAAATGTATTGCATATGATTGTGTTGACTTGCAGCATTTGCCATATGTTTGTAATAGTAGTTTTGTAAAATGATGAATAAATTATCCCTCTTCTCCTTTTTCCTTGGTTCTGAGATATCAGCCTAAATTTCCTTCACACTTTGTGTCCTTCACTCAGACGTGGTTTTGCACATTTATTCTAGCAGCAGTTCTCTTCTTAGACTACCTTTCCTCTCACTATCCTGCCCACTGTTAATTTAAAATGTTGACTGACAAAATTAAGTTCTTAAATTAGGGTTGCCTTGTGTAGAAAGTATTTCCTAGTAAAACTCTGCTATGGAAAAGTTAAAATTCTAGGAGTGCCTGCATTTCTTAGGGGAACTATATATTTTGGCGTTTTTGTTTGTTTTTTTAGCATTGATGATTTGGTTGCAAAATGAAAGGAGTACATGGAATGATAATCTTTAAGTACGAGTCATATATTTATGTCTGTAGTCGAGGGTACTGAATAAGTTCTGTTTACACACCTCACCATGTAACGTTGGTCCCATGAGCTGAGTTCCTCTATCCAAGCAATAAAGAGGAAGAAAAGGTATTTCTCCTGAATCTTTCAACTTTCTGCCAGCCCGAATAAATGCTAATTGTAGTTTCAATGGAGAAAACTTCTCTGAAAAATCCTGAATGTATTTTTTTATTATTCATGTGTTTTTCATATGTGAAAGAACACCCAATGCTTCTGGAGACCATTCTGAGTAAAATATTTGATAGAATATTGAATGATGCTGGAAATAATCTAGAAAAGCACTAACTTTAGCTTTTAATTGCTCATGAAGCTACACAGGGAAGTAACTGATAAGAATTAGACTTTAAAATAAAAGACCAAGAAATTGTGAAATCATGGGACAGTATATAGCAGAATCTGTTAACATGCTGTATGAGAAAGGTAATATAAGGAAACTGTATTTCATCAGGTTGAAAAGTTTGAATGTTATATATGTGGTTTATTTATGGCACTGATAAAGGATAAGCTGATAAGAGGAAATATGGGTCTCAAATTTAGGGCAGTCAGCTGAAGGAAAATTGACATTGATTCCTTAAAAGGATGGAATCCCTAAGGTTGTCCTTAAGGCAATGCTTTACAGATTTCTTGCCACTGGGTGAAAAAAAAGCGAGAAAACAATGCCAACAAACCCCCAAAAGGGAGACTCTTGACATCATCAGAGTGTTCTGATCTTGTGTTCTTGATGGCAATATCAGGTGCATCTGAGCATAGAATATGACTTACAAAGTTACTTAAAATTAGCCTTGTTTGTTTGTTTGTTTACAACTGAGTCATGCAGCAGTTATAAGCAAGGTGGATGACATGTAATCTGAGTTTGGGTGACTGCAGTGCTGTCATGGGGCAAAGCCTAGGCAGTAGGATTAACCTAAATGTTTGGAAAAATTAGATGTACATGGATATTTTATTCTGGATAATGGCAAAACAACAAACAACCAAGAGGTTCTAAATAGCTTTTTCCTTTTATTTTTTTTTTTCTTGCCAAAGATGTGCCCATGTTCTTAAAGTAATGCGTAACAGCATTGGAAACTCACCTGGTATGTTTAACCATAAAATTATGGTGCTCCCCAGGACATGCTTGGCCCTCCGGGCTGCCCGGGCACTGCTGATTCAGGTTCAACTTGCAAATGACCAGGACCCCCCGATCCCTTTCCTTGGTGCTCCTCTCCAGCATCTCATTCCCCAGTCTGTGTTTACATCGGGGTTGCCCAGGTGCAGAATTCAGCACTTTTCCCCTGTTTAATTTCACATGGTCGGTGATTGCTCACCCCTCTAATTTATCAAGGCCTCTCTGCAGGGCTTCCCTGCCTTTGAGGAGTCAACAACTCCACGCAATTTTGTATCATCTGGAAGCTTGCTCAGTATCCCCTCTTTAGCTTAGAAAGCTCCTCCTCCTGATGGCCTTGCTTTATGCTCTAAGGTGTGCTATGCATATGCAATAGCTTAAAGTTTCTGCTCATGGGTTTTCTCCTGCAATTCTTCATAGGGTTGAGAAAAGTCCACAGATGTTATAGTGCAGGTGTAATGCAGCTCTATTTATTTGAAAAACCTTACAACTGATTTTTCTGTAAGTTCTTAATTTCTCAGAAGGGAAAACAATCCACTTGTACTTCAACTTTCACCCTCAAGAATTTTTTTTTCCTTTT
The DNA here is from genome assembly GCA_013398855.1 of Mohoua ochrocephala. Classification (NCBI taxonomy): domain Eukaryota; kingdom Metazoa; phylum Chordata; class Aves; order Passeriformes; family Acanthizidae; genus Mohoua; species Mohoua ochrocephala. The sequence continues at coordinate 213,258 of VZTA01006907.1, read as the reverse complement.
TTCACCTACATCTGCTTACTATTGGTATATCGTACTAACTCCCAATTGAGAAAAAACTGTATATATAAGCTTAAATTTAAGCAGGTACTGAAAGTCAAAAGATATTAAAGCATGTATTTAGAGCTAACCCTGAATTGAACTGAGTCAGCGAGATCTTAAAGAGTAATATTGCCATGTTACTGGTCAGAGGTCACATCACTTCTTATATGTCCTTTGTCATTTTCGGTTATGAGGTTTGCTGATGGAAATGGACTTGGTATTCATAAACTGTATACTCTATACTCCATGAACAACCCTGCCTTTGGCACTTTCGGTATTCTGGATTTTCTGCTATAGTATGTTTGGTGCCCTGTTATAGCAGCAACCTCAAATAAACAACACATCTCAAATGACATTATTTTCTTTTCTCACTTATGTATTTTCACCCGAAAATCTCTCTGGTCTTGATCATCCGTAGCTCTTTCTATGGCACACAAAGGTGAAATAAACACTTACTAAGCAGCAGTCACTCTCATATGCTCCAATAGAGGGCTCCAAGCCCTCTATTGTGGTATAAATTCATAATCTGAGATGCTATAGGCCAGATGTGGCCCATGGAGTATTTTATGTAGCATCACAGGTAAATTTTCTTTCCAGCCTCCCACATGTAGAAGACAGTGCTGTTGCAAATTTAGTTGCAGATGATTTATCAGGCTTGCTCCTCACAAGCATTCACTCTGGTGACATGTGGGCATCACTGCAACTTCTGGAAGAAAAAAACATCACAAACTCCCTCACATGACATTTCGGAAGATCACAAACAGGAGGATCATTTCTGAAACATTAAAAAGAGTTTGATGCAGAATATTGTCTGAGGTCTTTTTCATACGGCCTATAAACCAAGCTGGAATGCAAGTCTGACTGATGTGGTTGAAGGCCTCTCTCGCCATGAGTCACAGACAGCAGGCTGATAGTGGGGTGCGTTCAGAGGGCATGTTTTTGCACATGCATAGTATGGTTTCCTTCATATACCAAAAAAAAGGGAACAGCAATTTTGGCTATTTTTTTGCAAATAAGTGTACTGGAAAGATGAATAAAAACCAATTACTAGTATGCTGTTCTTAAGTTGGTTCTTGTTTGAAGACTTTGCCAGCTCTGTAATTGCTCTCAGACTAATCAATTATACAAATTTTCTTTTTACAAATTAGAGCAAACTGCTTACCCAATTTCCTGATTATCGTGCTTTTATGTTTTCTTAAAGCTTTTAGATTAATTAATTCTTAGAGGAACATAATTTTACAAGCAATTTTACAGTGAATGTTTTCTGGAAAACAGTCATTAATCATTGTAATGTATGACCTCAATCATACCTTGTCTCTTAACTGTACGCTTTTGTATTAATCAGTAATTAACATTGCCTTTTATTATGGCCTACATTTAAGAAGTTATCTTTGTTTCTTGCCCCTGTTGTTTGTAGAAGGCAAATCAAATACTTAGGAACTTCTCACAGTACCTTCCTACAAAGCTGTCAAATGTCAGAAATAAATGAAGGAAACTTGAAGATACTATCTCAGATTAATTAATTGTGTGGGAGATGGTGTTTTCAGCGTAATGTTCCTCCTGTGTCAGCATCAATACATGGGGATCGTGCTATGCAGTGCGTCAGCCTGCAAATTTTAGTCAGACTGCCTTTGTAGGGTGGTTTGTGAGCTTCGCCTTAGTCCTTAATGAGTTCAGCATTCAAACCCAGTTTGTTCATCAGCCTGAAAACTGATTATTTGTCTTTAGCATTACAGCTGAAAATATGGAATTGTTCTGGAATTGAAGGAAATACACTTATAAGATATTTTGAAAATGTGCATAGATATATGGGTATATATGTAAGACTGTGTATTGTCTATTTTTCTGGGATTGGGAGAATATACTGGCAGGCTCTTCCTGACTGTGTGTGACCTTGAGAAAGTCTCGTAAGATATCTCCTCTCGGCTTCCTTAATTTTTAATTGAGAGACTGATACACCCCTGCCTTACATTATGTGTAAGTTGCATCTTCTTTTGAGATGTATTTCAAGACTTCTGGATTAATAGGTTTAATTGGACAGGAAAAGCAACTACCATCTTCTGTCTTTCATTCTGACTGAAATCCTCTGATTGTCAGATAAAACCGATATATAGTAGAATAATACAGAACAGAAGTAGAAGCACAGACCACCTATTTGTTCTACATCCCCAGATTTGTTTTAGCTTAAAAGTCACGAAAGAATCATGCATGTGTGTTCCTAGCTACAGAGCGATGGACAATTTTTCCATGGTGTAATTTGTAAATAAAACTAAAATTATTAAAGAGTACAGTTTTTCAAAAACAGTTCATGAAAAAGATCTGTATTTCAGCAAATTTAATGCACTTGCAGAAAAAAACCCCTGAGATTAATTTGAAATATCTCCTAGTGACATGCCTTGATTTTGATTCAAAATGAATGTGTGGAATTTTGGTCACTTTGATCTATGAAGGCTGAGCTACTTGAACGGTTCTAACTTGAGTGAAAGTAGTTCATATTTCAGCTCTCCAGCTTTGATTGCCATGCTAAGGTATTTCCTACAGTCAGATGTACTTCTAGCATAGGTACAGTGGGAGTGGTTTGTTTCTGAAATATTTTCGTGGAAAACAGTTGTAGTCTGTAGAAGAAGTCACTTTTTAAAGATTGTATTGCACATGTTGTTCATTCATAGGTTCCCAGATAAACAAAATCTTGCTGGAAGAAATACGTTTCATTCTGATGTAACATTCAGGTGTCTCATAAAAATGGTATTAGCTGTGAATATTGTTATCCCCTCAGTGGATTTCATCTTGCATGAAACTCAGCAACCGTGAACTCACGCATATCACTGCATGACCTTTCAAGAAGATATTATGATGTTGGGCACAGGGTGTTTCGTGAAGGTGACATCAGCAAGCATGAAATATTACTACCATTATAACAGAGCAGTGTGGTGTCACTTCTAGAACTGGAGTTTTAGGTTTTGAATGAGCTGTTTCAGTAACTAGATAAAATTCTTTAGTCTACTAAATAAAATTAAACTGTTTACTATGGGTATGAACTGAGCTCTTCTGGTATCTTTATTATAGTACACTTTTATGAATACATAATTAATCTGAGAAGACCAGTTCAGGAGTTTAAAATAACAAAAACATCTACCATGAATTTTTGATCAAGTGACAAGCATAGCTATCTCAGGCTAGTGATCAAACTTGTTTCTTAAAAAAGTGAAAACATTTCCCATGATTGTTCATCTGGACTGGGATATAAAATGGTATTTTGAGAGCTCAAAATTTTGGGATAGAAATAAGCATACAGTACTGTTGGATGGGTGCTGGTGTGAGACACAAAACAAACTTTGCTTGTTTGAACTTCCTACTGCTGTCTTGGTATGATTGTATCATACTGCACCTCTGAAACGGGACTTATTTTTCAATGGCTGAAAAATCTTCCATGGTATTCATTTAGGTATGTTCATTTAGAAAACAAACCTGTGAGCAAAGAAAGCAGCTCATTGAAATTAATCCAGAGGGCTTTTCCTGAACTGGGTGTTATACACGTGCCGCAGTGGTACATCTTAACAATCCCTTCCTTATGTTCATTGATACATATTCAGTACTTATCAGTCTTAATTCTAAATTGTATTTTAAACTTTACAGCACTGTAAAAATACCCATGAGATTGATGAATGTATTTCAAGTCACAATGAATCTGAATCATAAAGTGGAACTACAAAGATGTGTTCTTGTTTCTGGACCCACATTGGTGTTCCTAATAAATTAATTCCTGTTGTATTAGACAATTTATGTTTTCATTGCAGTAAACCAAAGTGCATGTAGTCAGGGAACAGCTCCAGAAAGCTGCAAGTATTTTTAGTTTGAGCATTTTATGTCCTCTTTGCCATTGAAGATACCAGACCATTCTGGAGGAGGCAGCGAAGGGGAGTGAAAGATAAATAATTTAGTAATGCAACTATGGACTTGAAAACGATGTGCTGCTTCTCTCTTTTATTACTTTTTTCCTGTAACACATGCTGCTTGTGAAGTTACGTGAGTGGAAACATGAAGTATGACTCCTCTCTCCTTGTCCATCAGTTTTGTCTCATAATTCTCTTGGTCTGGAGTATTCTTTCCTCTTAGATAATTGCATTTCTGTTGTCAAATAGCACGGGTTGCCATTTTATCTCAAGCGTGGCTTTACTCCCTTATTTCTGTAATGTTTTGTTTGTTCTTTTCTTTAAGAATTTTTTTATTATTATTAGTTATTGCTCAGGTAGTTTCATTATCTTTGTCAAAATATGCTTACAGTTAGGTCTCTGTACCATACATCATTGGTGTTATTTTATGTAATGTAACTTTCACTGGCATAATTTGATGGGACTGTCCTTGTTTATGCTGTTTCATAGGTTAGGCGGGGCTGAAATGCTGTGGAGGCGGTTAAAAAAGATGTGTCCTTCAATCAGTTGAGTAAGTGTAAAGAAAATATTTAGTACAGTGCTTGTAAATGGAAATGAAATCTTTGAGAAAGCTGAAAAAAAAGAAAAGAGGATACACATATGATGCTAGAGGAGATCGCAAGCGGGAATATGACTGAAACAGTCCTCCCCCAAAAGTTCCATTCTCTCATCCCTTTGAGACTCAGTAGAACAGGATCTTCACTTTTCCAGTCCTGCGTGGGAATTTGTTTCCTGAAGTGTAAATACACTTAAGCTGCAAATGCTGAACACCTTGAAGGCACCCAGGAGGACATACCTGTATGCTTGGCTTCACTCTTGTGCTTCGCTCCTGCTTTCCTCAGCATCTGCAGCTGTGAACGGGTTGCAGGGTTAGATAGGACTTTAGAAAGGCAGTTCTTAGGAAATAATTTGAAACTTCTTGATGCTCAGCATTTTTTAAAATTAGGCTAGCTGTTTGGCTGTCTAAAGGGAGATGACAGTGCCTAAATTTGGAATGTTGAAAATCCTCATCAGTTTCTTCTGATTAATGGCTTCTATATATAATTCAAGAAGCCTTAGCATGAAAATGCCACAAAAAATTCAATAAGGACATAGAAACAAAAGCTTTTTTAATTAATTAGAAATGCTTTCTGAATTGGCAGAAAGCTTTCCCCTGGGGATCTCCCAAATATGCATAAAACTCTAGAATACATAGACTAAAATCTCACAACAAATGAATGAGTTTTCTCTCTAGACTCAGGACAGCGCAAAAGAGAGTTCTGAAGGAGTTAGCTTGCTGCCAAAATAATTTGTCAACGCTCTTTCCTCATGTCTTCTCATTTCATTGGTTCACTAGCTTAAGAACAAAATTTCTTTTACATTTTGTGCTATGAAAAAGGACAAAAGATTGGAAGCATTATGATAAGTTTCCTGAGGGCTCTTGTTTCAAGAATGAACCCTGATTTTCTTTATTTTCTTTTTTTCAGTTTAGGTTAGAAACTTTTTTCCTTTGTCTGAATACGTCTGCCTCCCCTGTCTACAGTGATAAAAGCTTGCACGTAAGTGTTGTCCTCAGCATTTATCTGGGGACTCTGACCTGCATCTGCATTTTTTTTGAAACCCCAGCATTGCAGTGTGCAGACTTAGCACATGGTCTTGTTGAGGAATGCCTCAAAACTTTTCTTCATGCTGTTCAGGCTGAGCTGAGCTGTACCTTGATACAAAAAGTGCAGACTTATCTCCCACATGTACAGTAGGTAACATAGGGGGGATATTGCTTTAAAAAACCCCGGAGTGAACATTAAGGCTGAAACAGAAGAGTGTGTCCCTGCTGTCCTCACGGGTATGCTCTGGCAGAGCTGCAGGTGGGGTTTCCAGTATTGCATGCCATATGTGGCATCTGTGGAAGGGAACACATTGATGGACCTGTGACCTTCCATAGACTGATAGCATCAGTGTCTCAGTGTTTTTGAGGAAGCTGAGAACAGACAAAGAACAACACAAAGTAGAAGAACAAATGGCACTCTACAGCATATTGGCTTCCTACGCATCCCTGCACCAGTCTTTCGAAAATGTGCTGGTGTTAAACAGACATCTAGCATGTTGTTGCTGCTTTGTGTTGGGCATACATTTCTGAAATTCTAAAAGGCCTAATGGGTACTAATTAAGAATGTGTAATTTGGGCAACAGAAATAGTGTAGCAGTGTTTCTTCTGGGCTGAGAAACCCAGGCAAAATGCCAAGGTAACATAGCTAGGCAGGTCTGAAATTTGGGTCTTTTTGTAGGATTATACTTTGTGCTACATTGAAATCTCTTTACAGATTAAATTATTGTGTGACTGGCTTTACCATATCCACACAGAGGAGTGAGATGACTACAAAAAAAAAAGCAATAGCAATTTTATACTGAAAGAGCATCTAATGCGTATTAGATTTATCTCATGTTTTGTAATGACATTCTTCTTGTCCTTCTACAAAAATACCTCTGGTTGTAAACAACCTATTGACACAATAGATTATGCAACAATCCATATTGTTTGAACTTCTAGAGATTAAGGCATCATTAAACTTGTATAAGCTCTTTACAAATGCTTCCTCGAAACAAGGTGTGGGCAAACATGACAAGTTGCTCTATTTTGTGGTTCTGCCTCTTTCTGTCTGCCATGAGATAAGGAAAAGTACAAGTAAAGTCAACCAAGTACATAGTATGAAAGCCTTTCAGTGGATTACTTAAGTATATACCTAATTTCAAGTCTGAGTTGCATCAATGTTGAATATCGATGAGGACAGAGAAATAATAACAGCTGCGAAAAACTGTATAGGTCTTCTTTCTGAGGTGGCACTATCATTCATACATGCATTATATGATACATAATCAAGCATTTTCCACTGTTTGTCTTCAGTATTTGTATTAGACTATTAGTTTTTAATTAATTTTTGTACATTATGTCAAAAAGGGGGAACATGTAAAAAGGCCATGCACGCCAGATTAAAATGTGCGTGTTTATGATTACATCATAATTTATTTTCTTCCATACACTCCTAATTAGGTAACAGAGAAAGAAATATGCTCACAAGTACTCTTTCAGAAACAGATAGGAGCTAGCAGGTCTAAAATAATTTGCCTTTTGCCTGTAAATATTATGCTTTGCATGCAATAAATATTTATAAGAGTTCTATTAAATATTTTTAGAAGGGGGTTTATACTTAAAACCAAGAAGCTCACATACATCAGCAGAGCTCATTTGACCACCAGTCTGGGAGATAATGATTGGCATTATGCAAAAATGGCTATAGCTTCTCAAAGTGGCAGGAAAAATTGTTTCTCCTCCCATCTCGGTTTCTGAAGAGGCAAATGAAAACTGGGATAATATTTTTCTCTCTGCTTTCTTTTCATGCAAATTATGTTGTTTTGGAACTGAAAAAAGAAGCAAAGTAATATCAACTGCTTTCTGTGAAATTTAACATTTGCTGTTTACCAAATGTATGGATTATTTTGGAAATGCCTATCTTTCCTGTTTTGACAAGCTCTTTTTCTGCAACGATTTATGCCAGAGATGCTTCTCAAATCAATGGGCCCTTTCAAAAACTTTTGTTCAAGAAATATTTGGAAAAAATATATAGGGTTGAGGAATGAATCCCTGTGTCATACCATGAACAGACTGCTCTATTTCTGTTGAGAAAATAGAATTTTATTTCATTAGCATTAAATTACTAAATGGGAAAACTTAGAGATAACCTTTTTAACTGAAAATTCTCTTGGCCTGTAGTATTTTCAAATAAATTTTGTATTAATTTACTGAGAGCAGGTATCAACACAACAATTTGTAACTACCTGCTAAAGTTCTTTTTCTGAACCAAGCTTCCTGACAGAAGTAATTTATAAGATTAATGTAAAATTTTGCATTTTCCCTTCACCTAAGGGATGTTCTCTATTTGAACATTGTTATTTTGCCTTCCTTCATCAATGGCACACAGCTGCATGTGTCACCACGCCTGTCGTACTCTGAAATGGAAACATGCTGCCCTCCTGATAATGCACCTGCTACGAAGCACATCCTGAATGATGAGATATTAATTTTTCTGAAAACTGTCCAAGAAGGTGTAGGAAGTTGAGAAAAGAAAGTTTTGAGCTGGATTGCCCTCATCATCACTTGACTGGAAATGGTGTCCTATACCTCTTCATTCATGAACTCATTTGTGTGCCCCTCTGGAAAATCAATATCCTTTTGACTGAGTAAGATTTGGCTGTATATGAACTATGTAATTCAAAAAAGGAGGATGCAGAATTCTTTTTGCGTTGCAGATCTCGATTATACCATTAATATCAAACCATTACTGTTACCCTTGTCATTTTTCAAGAGACGTGTAAGCAGCAATTCGATACAGTAGATCCAGCCTTGTGAATTCAAACAGTTTATTACAATGAAGAACAGGCTGTTCAAGTGTACCTTGGTGGAAATGAAGAAAGCTAGAATCAAAAACGTATGTCATTGTGCAATTAACTTTTTTTCCCATTTATGTTGTATTGCTGTAATTACAGTAATGAAACATTGTCATTAAAGAAATACACGAGGTATTGGAATATCAACTCCATTTAGTTCACTGGTACACTTGAAGAGGGAAGCCTTTTGTACCAAAACAATCATAAAATGTGCTCCTATAATTATTGTACTATGAAAGGCAAAAATTAGTTTTCAGTATAATCCCTGGAAATGGGTGGTACCATAAAGCATGGCAAATTAATGCTGCTGACCATTATCATAACTTTTTGGAAATTAAAGCTTTTTTCTCTTTCCAAATGATTGCTTGTGAGAACAATTCTAGTTTAATCAATGTACTCCGTGTGCTTCAAATTGTTCAGGGATCTCTTTTTTCCCCTACTCTTTAAAGTTATTTTGAAAATCAAATTTTCACTGAGGTGCAAAAATCACAGAAGTACCTCCGAGATACACCTCTTCTGCTCTGGTTATCAGGGAGATGTTCACAAAGCATGCCATCGCAATAGGTGAAATCTTTATAAGCTGACTTAAAAGGATGCAGAATAATACCTTGGAATGTAATGTATTCATGAAAATCCATACAGTAAAGACAGAGTGTTTGAGCTGTTTTTTCAAAGCCATGATAATGAAGGGTTAGTAAATAGTTTTGAACATATGTAAGAGTTGGTGAGACTTCTATCATTCTAGTCTATGATTATTAGATTCATAATAATGTAACATGCCACCATGGCAACTTTTCCTCCGATGCAAGTACAAAATAACTCTCAACTGAGAACAGAAAAGGATATAAATGGTGTTTGAGGGGTTTTTTTCTTCTTCCAGAGTTTATAGAAGTTCCAGATATTTCCTAGGACAGATCTAACACAGTGGGCTAAGTTCTTGGGAGACATTACATTTATTTTTTAAAAACTTCTTGTAGGCCTGGTACAAGATTATCGTGCATTTTCAGAAACTGATTGTACTGTGATGCTGGTAACTTGTCTTTGTTTAGAACTTTCCATGTTTCCTTCATATATTTTCCATCTGCTTTTTTTTTCCCCCCCTTAGAGTGTATAAAATCCAGACAACACTAGTGAAAAGACTTTCATTTTCAAAATCAAAAAAATAAATACACAAAGAGTGTTGATTACCCTCTCTTTTTTTCTTCTGTTTGTTTCTTTTCCCTTTCAATTATGTGGACATAGAAATGACCACCACATATTCTAGCAGGCTAGGTTTTTTGCTAATTCACCCATTTTCCTCTTTTTCTTACATTCTTGTTTTACTTTAATTTCTCTCTTGTTAATGACCACATAAGATTAATAAGGAAGATCCACTATTTAGCAGCTGTGATATCATTGGAGGACATCACTTCTAAATTCCTTCAAGTTTTTCTGCATCTCAAGATACACAAATTTATACTTTGTTTTAGCAAACAGGTGAATCTTTGTCATTCCTTAAATACTGTATAAATCAATTCAGTATTGGCTGATAAAGTATTAGAAACGTCATAGCCATTTTTATGGTGGGAACACCAAGAAAATTGGGGTGGGAGTCCCAGTGTACTATCACTGTGTAAGCACATGCTGTCATAGTTCTTCCTTCACACTAGAAGCCTTGGTCTTTAAGTGTTTTGTGCACCTTCTTAAATTTTGGGTAATCCCACTGAAGTTTGAGTCATAGAATCATAGAATAGTTTGAGTTGGAAAGGACCTTAAAGACAGCCCAGTTCCAAACCCCCTTCCATGGGCAGGGACACGTCCCACCAGATCAGGTTGCTCAGAGCTCCATCCAACCTGTCCTTTTTACCCATATGCATGAGATTGCTTTTGACCAGGACACAGCAAACACTTGTGTGTCTGAGGTACTCAGGTGAGATAAAACCTTGCTAGCCAAGCCATTTCTTGGATGCCAAAGGAGTCTGAAACTCCCAAGAAGCCTTGTCCATGCCTCTTCTTGCGTAATGAGCCGCATCCTCTTGTCTTTTTACCCTTCTGTTTCTCAGAGAAAAAAAACTGTGAAAGTGTGGCATGTCCCCTACAGTGTAACAGTTCACTTCTGGTGAAGGCTGATAAGAGGAAATTTTCTCAACTCTTTTAAGAGCCTAAAGTTGCAATAAAATATCATGTCAGCAATAACAGAAACCATTGTCTTAATCTGGTTTTCAGCAAAATAGTTTAACTTTGTGTACTAAGTAACTAATGAGAAATTCTGTTTATCTCAAGAGATGTGTATGTGTTCAGATTTCCTACCACATTTTTGAGTGCTTGAATATAGAAATAATGATAATTTCTTTTATTTACTTGTTGTTTATAAAATAACAGAAAGAGAATGTTAAGAATGCATAAATTAGATAACAAGCATACAAGGTAATGGATGGAAGTTACTGTGGAAACTTCAACTCAAAGTATTTTTTAATGTTAGTATTCCACACTTATTCTTGCATTAAAAGGTATGTAATGAAATAACTGTTTGAAATAAAAGATAACAAAAGCATCTTTAAAATGGGGAAGTGATTATTAATGGCAGTATTAAAAATAGGCAAACATCACTCTCGGTTTATCATTGGCCAAAAAAAATTAACTGAAAATCTGTGATCAATCGCTTATTGTTTTGGCTGGAAAGATGAACAGCATGAACTTAGCATGGATGAATATATAAACAAAGAGAGATATCAAATATCAGCAAAGTATTAGTAGCAATTTTTTCTCTGCGCTGTTAGAAGGATATCAAATGATTGATGAAAGATAGACATAATTTGCTTTAAAGAAATCAGCGTATCACCTAAAATGTTTTGTAGGACAGGTTACACTAACAGTAGCCTTCCTGCTATAGTTCCAGATGGTAAAAGCACGGTATGCTTAGCTCAGTGCTGTGATTTTTACAAGCACAGAGAGACTCACGGACAAATGAGAGTCAGCAAATGGCCTGATATGCTACTAAAAGAATATTTGTAACAATGTGCTGTTTCACACTGAATGGAAATTATATTTGGTGTGGTCTCACCCCTTCAAGAATAATTTCTGTGTCCATTCTTCTATCAGAGCAAAACATTAGCAGATACAATTTCTGTGTGATTTCTTGAGACTCTGTGCAGGAGTACTTTTGAATGCTTTATAGAGGTAAAAGAGTAGGAGAAATGCTTGCTGATAGCTAGAAAAGTGAACTGGAGTTCAAGAAATTAGAATCATATTCCCAGTTCCGCTTCTGTCTTCTTTTATAACTTTTTAAATTTGCCTCTCCTGTGACACCTGCAATGTTGTGCAGGGTAAAGAGTATGTCTGCAGTATGAAAATCTGGTTCTGTCTGAATGTGTTTACTTGCTGGACTGTTTGGTCAGTGCCCCCAGTACATGGAAGGATGTTTCTTCCTCTCTTTGTTTTGCAGGTTACACATTAGGTACACAGTCAGTGCTAATTGAGCTGCTGAATTAGGGAGTTAGCCAAAAATCCACATTGGTTTTGATCACCAGTTTGTAAAATAAGTCATCCAAAGTATAGACAAAGGCAAGGGTTAAAATAATATCATTCAATTTCTGGTGTATTAGAAGATGCTAAATGGGAAAGTGTAACAAACTGTGGAGGAGAATTCTCTGACAGCAAATGCACTTAAAGGGAAATGGAGATTAGCTGTCAGAAAAGCAATAATACTAGAATTTAAAGGAGGGATCAAAACTGAGAACAAAGAGTACTGTGCAAAGAATCTCTGACAGAAAAACTGATAAGAAGCTGTCAACAGAAACAAAAGAAATTGCAAATATTCTTAGCCACCAGGTTAATGGATGTACTTTTTGCCAAGCTCAGCACTGCAGGCAAAGGTGTCATTTGCATTCAACTATACTTGGGAAAAACTGGATGAATGAGAGCATGTTGACAAGATGGGATACATTTTTAAGTGCAGAGAAATTTGAGGCCCTGGAAAAAAATTAGTAGTGTTCTCTCACGGAAACAGGCAAATGAAAATAGAGCAGCAATGAGTATTAGATATTGTATGATTAAATATTTTTTTTTAAATCAGACATTTTGTAATTGTTGTTTATGAAATGTACAGAGTGGAAATCTTTTACCCACCGAGAATGTTTTATTTCTGTCTCTTTCTTTAATTAGCCGAATTTAAATGATATATTTCTTTAAGAAACTTGAAATGCATTTGTAGAGCTTGAAAACATGCTGCTTTGAGAAAATGATAAAGCCTTCTATAGTAGTAGAACAGCAATATAATCCCAAATTCTGGTGAGATGCAGCCACACTGAGGGTTTATGATGCTCCATGTTAATTGTTACAAAGTGTACTAACTCATAATACCCAAGCTACTGAGAAATTTGTGAGCTAGCCTGAACAACCAAATGCCATTTCCTGTGCATCTGTTTGGCTGGCAGGGGTGCCTCCCCACTTCCTGTGCAGAGGAGAGGCAGGCAAACAGTAGAACACGGATGTGAGCAGATTTCTTAAGAAAATGAAAAGAATAATTGGCTCTGCAGTTGTAGTGCTAAACAAAGAAGCCAGAGTGGACAACCCATGGTTGTGATTAAGTGGGGAGCACGCTGGAAAACAGACAGAGCTGTGATCTGCACGGGGCAGCCCACAACTTTCACAAGCCATTGCTAAAGGATTGATCTGTGAACAACTTACAGAGATGCAAAACTGCAAAGCTGGGCACGGAAGTATTTACTTTCATTTGGGTTCTCCCTGACCTGTGCTTTTATTGTTACAGATGTCTCTCAAAAGAAATTTTTTTTTAAATGGCTGCTGATATTTTCAAGTGTGATTTCTGTATTTTATTGTATTTTCTTTGTAAACTTTTCAGGACAAAGTGTCCCAGATTGGAAAAAGTTACAATTATTGAATATTTTGACTAGCTCTTTGGTGATAGCAGTGGAGTTTTACTCTTAAAAAAATCAGATGTTCTGTCTTTTCTTTCTTTTCCTTCCAAGAATTTGCAAGTTTATAGAGAACGCATGTATTCAGCTGTGTAAATGGAGGTATTGCTCAGGACCTCTACACATAGATCACATTTATCCCACTGCAAAACTGAATTTCTGCTGACCTACATTCCTCATCATACATTTATAATCTTTTATTAACCACTGCTGACTTTATGAAAAAATGATTTAATGAATTTTATTAATGTTTTCCAAATACCTCTGTGGAAACTAATGTATGATAAAATTGGAACAGTTTTTATATATGCATATTTCCACATAATCTTTTTCCCAAAAGACAGAACTCCCAATTTGGCTCTTTTTTATCTTTGGAAATTTCTTTTTTTTTCTGTATATCTACTTACAGCAGTAAGTAATCTTCATTCTGAGACTTTATGTAGAAGTGAGAAGTGTTCCTGATGGTGGGATTGTTGAACAACGTCCAGACATGTTGTTGGATGAGAAAGGTGTTTGCAGAAGAGGAAGCAGGTCTGCTTTACCTGGAGTGCATCGCAACTCCTGAACAAAAGTACCTGAAAATCCAAGTGGAACTTTGATCTCAGTCTTTTTGTCAGGATATTTGCATCACCTCTTCCTGCCGTAGGTAATCCCCCCTAAGATTTGCAGACTACTGGTCAGGAGTAATGTATGGTTAACATGCTCTTTTAGCACAATGTGTGGTTTGATTACAGAGAAAGTTTTGTTTCTGGGGTAGTTTTCCTGTTCCAGTATCATTCTTTTTGTTGTGGGAGTTTTTGTTAGTAGCTCTGAGAATTTTTTGAAGGGCTCTTCTCTTTTTCTTTGGCTACTTTCATGGTATTCTCTGTAGATTAAAGTTTGACCATGAACTTTGGACATCTCAATTCTTATAACCATAACCAAAAAAATTTCAATCTTCTTTCACCATGAACCAAAAATACATTTCCAAACTGTCTTAGACAGAAGGGATAAATTGAGTAGCAGCTGAGCAGACAATTTACGCTGGCCACATTGTCAGCATGGGTAATCATAAAGACCCAGAAAAGTATTGATTGTGCAGCTTTGTTTGCATGTTCTGAAGAACAGTAATTGGCTTCTTCTTCTACTGTGAAAATCTGGTGTTTGCATGTATTTCAAAGCACCAATTATTTATCTAAATAACTGTTTGGGATCTTTTTTTTTTTAAAGTCATAGTAATATTACTGCCAATTTAGAGTAAAAGAAAACATTTTTTGCATCAAAAATTGCCATTTATTTACATAATTAAAACACTTAAATGATCTGAGATCAAACAGCTTTTTCTAGTGATATGGAGGCAAATGGATAGTATTACTTTATCCTTTCTGGATTACATTCTCAGTAGTTTTGCAGAAGGGAGTGGGTTTCTTTAATTATATGCTTTGATATGTAGTGCTTGTAAAATTATTATGGCTATATAATATTTGGCTCAAAGGAGCAAATAATCTCAGATGGAATCAATTCTGCTAAGCAGAAACGGCAGGTGTTACTCTGCATTACAACAGAAAAACATCACCTCCGTTATTTCGGGTCTGTAATGCTACTGCAATTACAATCATCATCTTTACTAGAATTCTTTAAGTTGTGTGATCAGTAGTTATGGAGGCCATTAAACTAACTATTGATTCTATTGATTGTTTTTAGAAGATTTTAAGCTGAGAGCAGTACATGTTATTGCAGTTTTATTTTATTTCATGTTTCCTGTTCTTTTTTTTTTTCCTTTTACTGAAGTGCATTTTATTTTCCTTGTCACTTTCTTCTTCCCTTGTGAGGCTGTGCAGAAAAAGACTTCTTAGAGAGAAATGTATTCCTTGGGATGCTGGAATGTTTTGTTGAAACCAGCACGCTAGCTGGATTCGCCCTCACTCTCCTCTTTAGTGCTTGCCTCCTTTCTCCGCCACTGACAACAAATTGCTTATCTGGCTACCACATTTCTTTGTATTATGGCCTCCTTTGCTCTACTTACAGTTCTTCCTTGTTTCTGTTTTCTTAAATCTGGGACTTCCTGCCTTTTATATTAGAGAGTTTCTGAAGCTTTGCTTTTCATAGCAAAGCTGTTCCGAATCTGTCTGCTTGTCCGTCTGCAATACCAGCCCTACAATCCACCAATGTGTACAGGCAGAGAGGCCTGCTCTCTTTTCCATCTTTTCAGTCTTGGTTAGGGCTCTGTTGGCTTATGATATAATTTTACACTGTCCTCTCAGTATAGACTAAAATGTGAGCTTGTCTAGTTGAGGCTCATTACATCACTTGCACTTCTAGGAAGAACTTCTAAAAGAGGCTTTGTTTTACAGCTCTCCTAATAGTGCCACACAATTCTGAATCAAGAGAAGAATGCCTGATAAGGGGATGAGCTATAAGCTTTCATTTTGAGCCTTTGGTTCATGCAAAATGAGCTTAACAACTCAGTTTTCAAATAGAACAAGCATTATTTCTGAAAGTTACCCCTTTTAAAATTTCACATTTCAGTAATCATTTCTTGTCCTTTTCTTTCTTGCCATATTCATGTCATAATCAAACTGTGTTATCTATTTAATGATAATCGCTTTCCCTGATAATGTTTGAAATGCAGGTATTTCTAAATCTAGATATATATTTGCTGTAAAGAAGTTGACTTCTGTCTTTAACTTTCTAAAGAAACATCTTCTCCTCTTATACACTGTGTAAAGCAATGCTGTCACTGTTTTTATTGTCAGTTCCTTGGTTTAGTGCAAAATTCTTTCTAAAACCCATCTCAGGGGCAACCCATTTTCAGATTTATAGCCTGTCCTTATCAGCATTCTATTTTAATGAGTGCAATTCATATCCCTTCACAATAATAATCAAAGGCCCACCATTTTCACATCAGTCCATCATCCTTTTAATTAAGGCACATCTTTTTCTTGTTCATCTCAATGAAAGATGGGAATTCAGTGTTAAATAAATACTCATTTAAGTGTTGATGTAAGGATTAATGGTATTGTAAACAGAACAGAAATAAATAAATCTTTCTGTTAGTTATTGAGCCAGAACTTGAATGTTCTCCGTGCAACACGAAATCATCAGCCTCCTCCACCATAAAAATAAATCAGAACCTCTGAAGATTACTGGACATTCTGCAAACTTTCAAGTAGTTGTACAAAGTGAAATCTCTAAAGCAACATCCTGAGTGTCCAAAAATGTGTTCACAAAATCCACAGAATTCTGTGGTTTTCATGGACCGTATTATAAAGCACATAAGCACCAGAGACGCTGAGTCCAGCGTATCGTATCGTATCATCTGGTATGGTACTGTATCATATTTTATTTACTGTTCTTTTTTTGCTTTATTTCATTAATTTTTTTTGTTGTTGTGTGGTGGTGTGCAGCTGTGCTCCTTTGGTTTTTTGGGTTTCAGTGCTCCAACCAGAATTAAAGGTGGAAGAGCTGTGACATTAAGAGGTAGTCCTCCAGCTAAAGAGGGAAAAAGTCTTATCAAGTGTGTAAGTCACTTTGTGAAATCATGGTCATCATCCACCGAAATGTGGGGAAACTTTCATGAACTTGGTTATCTCCCCATAATGGGAAATGAAGTCTAAGCTTTGATCTGGTCTTCAAACTGGATTGTCCTGAATTCTAAGATTGAGAGGAAAAAGATTAATTGTGTTTTACATAATTTGTCCTCATGTCTCTGAACAGGTAGGCTGGAATAAGTTGCAACTGTGGGACTGAACCATCATGTCAAGATAGATGCAGAGAAAAAAAGATTGTAATTGCTCTTGGTTAACATGTGAAAAAGTCTCTGAACCTGTACAAAACTTAGGCTCCCCAGTCCAAATCTGCATCTTCATTATGCCTCCTAAAGACATAATAAGCAGAACCTTGAAAATAATGGGTATGGAATGGGCTTCTTGTGAATTCTTGTGATGAGAATTGATTGATAATGTCATCTCTGTGAATCAAAAAATCAAAATCAACGAGGAATGCATTTCTGACCATCTACTTAATATTACCATGGAGCCTGGCCCAATGGAATTGTTGTTCATAATGAGGGCTCAAAGAACATGCAGCAATAATGAGACAGTAATACCAGTGTTGCAAGAGTAGTGGATGATCAAAAAATAACGTGGTAATTTGTAAAGAACAAAAATATTTACATTTAAAGTTTTGGAATGACTATGTATATTGAACTGAAGTTTTAAAATCCCAATCTGCCAAACTTGGATTTATATTTTAGGTTTTGCTTTAATCTGTTTTAGACTTAAAATATGTTAAACATATTATTAGACTTGGTCTTTGGAACAAGGATTATTTTCTGAATATGGGGTCTGTAATGCCACCATAATGCATTTCCAAACCTGTTTTAAGGCTATTCAGTCTTGTTATACTGTAAATAATGCACGAATGTTAGGTCCTGGGAGCAAAGACATTATTATTCCTCACTATTTCTAGCCCTCTCTTTACAGTAATTTTCTGTCATACCAGAATAACCAAAATGGGGAAATATTCAAAAAATGGTTAATGAAAAGTGAAATGCCAGAAGGAATTTTATTGTCCAATTTGGAAATAGTGCAAAAATAAACAAATACACAAGCAGCAATCCTAGTACCTTTAGCAAGAAAAACAGCGCAGTGTCTAAATAATGAAAACCAATTCAGTGTACTGCTTTCTGCAATTAAAAACTGCTGTGCAAAAAGTTTAGGCATGAACTCTTGCATCTAGGGATAAGCAAGCATTATTATTTTGTTCATAATTGTGATTGTCTTCAGAAAATTAATTTGTGAACAGAGGCTTAAAAGGCTCTATGGCTAATGTCATCTTCTGCAAACAAGTTTTATAGCATATTTCAGAAAAATATCAGGAAAGCAATCGTTTATCTGGAGCCTTGAAAATCACTTACTACTGAATATAGAGAGCTATAGTCAAGAGATCACAAAGGGATAGCAGAAGATGAGTTTACTTTTGTCTAAGAAATCTGATCTTTAAAACACCATGAGCAGATTACAGGATGTGACAAAAATGTTTTTTCAGAACTAATTTCTTATTTTTATGGCATTACTGTAACTACTTTATGCATAATATATAATGTATAATATTGCAGCCATATTGTGGCTGAGATCAAATTAGCTGTATGCACAGATGAAGCCCCCAACTATTTTTCATGTATTTATTTCTGAATCTTTGTAGCAAAGAACATCATTTCACAGAAGTGCTGAGAACCATGGGAGGGCTAAGCCCTGAAACACACTGCCCAAGAGACTGTGGACAATACTTTACCTGGTAACATCCTGGGCAAGCAGATTAAGTGCTGAGTTGCTCAGTTTGCAGTCTCCAGGGATCTGTCCTAAGTTTTTCTGTCATTCTTTTCTCTGAAGCAGAAGTGCAGTAGCTGAGGTCATGTGCACATTGACAAAGTCCACATGCGTGTTTTTTCTGTGGTGCTGGAGTTCAGGGAGAAGTATTATCTGTAGTGCCCATACCTGCTGCTCTTCAAGATCCTCAAGGAATACATAGACTCACAGAATCACTTGGGCTGGAAAAGCTCCTTAAGATCACCAAGTCCAACCATTAACCCAGCACTGCCAAGCCCACTACTAAACCATGATGATAAGTGCCACATCTACAGTCTTTTAAATACCTCTAGGGATGGTGACTCAACCACTTCCCTAAGCAGCCTGTTCCAGTGCTTGACAACCCTTTTGGCGAAGCTGATTTTCTTAATATGCACTCTAAACATCTCCTTGTGAAACTGGAGGCTGTTTCCTCTCATCCTATCACTTGCTGCCCGAGAAAAGAGATAACCACCATCTCATTACGACCACGTTTCAAGTACTTGTAGAGAGCAATAAGGTCTCCCCTCAGGCTCCTTTTCTCCAGACTAAGCAGCCCCAGCTCGCTCAGCTGCTCCTCATAAGACTTGTGCTCTGGACCCTAAACACCATATAGGACTGGTCTTTTGTTTGCCTCAATATAGTCTGGGGGACAGGTGAAGAAGTGGGTGGTAAATGTTGAAGAATTAGTGATAAGCAAAGGTAGGTTAATGATAATTTTTTTTTAAACCAGTCCTTGTCTGCAGTTTCATGATAGAGACAATGCTAAGCAGCCGCTCTACTTTAGTTTGCTCAGATGTGATTTTGCAAGCATAGAGCATGCCCTGAATCCGGTGTCATTATGCCTGTGAGATGGCATAATACCTCTAACAAGTGCAATTAAAGCTCCAGCAGAGTGCCTTGTGCAAGGGATTGAGGTGCTTCTTGAAAAAGGCAGAGGCATCTTGAGCTGTGGTATTTACATATCAAACATATCTGCCCTGGTGATTTCGTATTGTATTGTCAGCATGCAGATTGCCATGCCATTGAATTCTTCAGCTGTTAATATTAACAGCAGTTAACTATTTTGTCTGGTGTAAGTGGAAGTTAGAGAACTATCATGATGACCATGGAAGGAATGCAGAGGAGAAAGAAGTTAGACAACTCTCAGGGATAATCTGACCAAAAGTCTTTTCTGCAACAGTTTCTCTCATGCCTACCTGTGGCATCAAGTCCCAGGTTTGCAGTTAGGGAGCCAAAACCTAGAGCCGTGGTGACTGCACTGGTCCCTACTGCCTTGAGATGAGTCCTGAAAATGAGGCTAGTGATGAGTCTTGGTTCTTACTGGTCTAAATGAATGGACTTTTATTCTCAGAGAGAATATAAAACTTTCATGTGCTACTCTTCAACCAGCTAATTTGGTTACCACGGCAAGTAAGAAAATTAAATTTTGGACACTTCAGTGAAGCCACAGGACCTGGGAGGAGAAACATTTTTCATGATTTTGGTTCTGACCAAAACCCAACCCAAAAATAAACCCCAAAAATAAACAACAACAAAAAAGAAACTTATGGCCCTAATCCATTGACTTGCCTCAGAGAGAGGGCAGAGGTATGAAGTCCATCCAGAATGGTGAAGCGTCACTTTAGATGGAAAAAGCATTTTCTTCCTTGCCATGCTAAGAAGCAGGCTGAGGTGATGAATAAAAAGAAATGTAAATAAAGAGAGATAATATTTTAGAAAGACTGTAGTTTCAGGAAATGGTTAGTATCATAATGCAACTAAGCCAGGAAGGTAGATATATCTACCTATTTAAAATGAAAACTTTAAAAAAATACCTTTATGGGCTATATTTGGCCACCTTTAGGTAATGCAGTTTTATTCCAGAGATAGAAACCCTTATAACTTGCTTAGTCAATGATATTAGCCAAGGATGGTGCACATCAGAAAAGTCAAAGTTACCTGTATGGAAATCCCAAATTGCTCCATCATCTGCTGTCAAACACCAGATTGCCCCTGCTAATATGCAGCATAAACCAAATCTGAAGTGATTGAAATGCCACAGCTCATGCCCAAGTGCCAGTTGACGCTCAAACACGACTGAGACCAGGTTTGGACTGGATCAGACTCGTAGTGAACGAGCATATATAATTTTATTCACAAATCTGTTACTTATGTATTCACTTAAGAAGCAAAAGTTGTGCCACTCCACTGGCTTTGTCTTACAAAATTAAAACCTCAAATCCAGATTTCACACATCTAGTACTATTGCCAAGCAGCGGATTATTGATGTTTGCAATATATTCTTATGTGCAGAGGATAAATTGCACAAGATTTAGCAGTCTGAACAGAATTATTCCACTGAGAGGTTTTCTATGAAGCATCAGACACTTTATTCTAATAGAAGATGACATTTAGTGTGGAAAAAATAAACGTTTGTTGCAAACACTTTTTAAGGAATTTTCCATCCTCAGTAGTGTCTAAATAGTGACTAACAGTTCTTAACAACTCTTTCTCTACCAACACTTTCTACATTCTAGATCTGTTCACTCACATAACTCAGTGACTATCACAGGGTTTCCCAAACTTTTTAAAAGCTGGGTATTCTGGAAGACAACTTCAGTTTCAGCAGCCTGGTCTTTATCAAACATTGTAGCCACATGCACGCTCTCCTGTAGTCTTTTTTTTGCAGCGTGAAATACATGAATAAAGGTAGTGCTGACCATCATAATATGGCAATCTCTTTTATTGCAGCCATGAGTAGGCAGCGGAGCTTTAGGGTGAGCAGATGTTTGAGTTATCACTAAAACTAATGAATTTTGTCCTCAGAACTATTGAGACTCATTGCTGCCCTCCTCCTGTTAGGTGGGAGAGAGGGAATGAGCTCTGTCCTTTCTCAGAGATCCATTAAGGATTCTTTTATGAGACCTCCTAGAAGCTGACCTAGGAGATAGTGATTTGAAGAAAAACGACCCTCTGTGGTAACAATGCCAGCTAGGTGGGGCAGAGCCGGCCAACTCGGCTCTTTTAATGCATCAGGATAAAAACCATGCTCTTTCATACCTATCTCTACTCGCCTGAAGGAGGGGGTGAGGAGGTGAGGTCCAGCGTGGAAGCAGTCAGCAGAAGTAAAATAAAAGACGTCAAGCCTTTCATCAGTGTGCCAGGATCTGTCTCTCAAGAGGTTTCTGCATGGGTGAGTTTTGTATAAAGGCCAGACCTTTGGTCCAAGGGGAAACAACTCCTATCTCTTGGCATGACACTAAAGCTGAGGGGACAAAAAGATTTTGGTTTCACCCCTTCCCCTGAGCTGTGTTATCCTATAAACCTACCTTGGATTCAATTTAGGCCTGGTAGGATTACAGTACTGTGCCTCTGTGCTAAAGACTGTGGCAGTTTGCCATTTTAATCTATGCTGTGTGTCTAAGTAATTCTTGCCTGCTCATCTGAGCAACTTTTCACTGTATTTGAGCTGGGGAATAAGAAGGAAACAATAGATGTGGAAAATGCAAACTGAACAGAAATTTCAGCTTTTGAATAATCTGCTCTTTCTGTCATCCCTTATTTTCCCATCTCAGCTTTGCAACTTTACTTACTCAAGTACAGCAAAACTTATACTTATTCATTCTTAATGTGAACTCCAGTAAAACATCAGAGATTCAGCTCTCGGGAGAGAAAAATCCAGGGCTAAATTTTCGTGTTTTCTCTCAACGTCTGAACACAAATCTCTTCTGTCTCTTCAAGGACTGCTTTGTTTATGACATTTTTTATTGTTTTAGATAAGTACTTGGCTTCTGAAGTTGGCTCTTGTAGTGTTTGTGGCCTCTAAACAGACAAAGGCAGCTGTGCTTTTATCCTTTTGACTACTTGGTCTTGGTGTTCTGAATGCATTTGCGAGATGGAACCTCCAAGAAAGGACCAAAATAGTTATGTTGCCTTCAAGCATGAATAGCCTGCACCTGGGGATGTACTCATTGGGTACTTAACATTCTACTTCCCAAGCCTTGCATATTAACAGTTTTCCTCTCTTCTTCCACTTAACTTAAAAGATATAAAGTTAAGGGTCAAAAACAATCCCAGTAACAAGCACATTGCTTTTTACTCTGAAGTCTAGGCATGGCAGAAAGGAGTCTTAAGGATCTTCTGAAACTTTACCAACAAAGTTAGATGCAGCATTTGAACATAAAAATACAATTACAGTAAATGATTGATTGACCTTTCTGAAAATGTGTTTACTCTTCTGTTTACTTCTAGGACTATTACAGCACCTTGACATTTTCATTCTTTTTTAAAAGCTTTAACCAAAGCCTAGATGGCTGTACAAGTATCTAGAGGATGATGCTCCGCTGCAGAAAGTTGTAACTCTCCTTATTTCCATGTAGGGTAAAAGGTGATAATGACTAACCCCATACCTGCAGAAACAGTGAAACTTTTTGCCCTTGTTGTTGACTATGTTGTAGCACAGTCGCAAGCTGGTGTTAAATAACCAAATTGTGGAAGAATTACATCATTCCACTTTCAGAGCCATAGAACCCAAAGAAAGAGATCACAGAACAAATTAAAGTCATAGTCATCTTGAGATAATTCAAAGATCATGTTTTAACTCAGCAAGCAGTTCCTTTGCATACATTCACTCTCAGTTTGTTCTTCATACATTTTTCATACAAATTCAAGCACTTCAAAGAACTGATTATTGTACAGAACTTCCAGGTTTTTTAAATTACAAGCTCTTTGATCCTTTTTGTGTTAGCCTTAAAGCAGCAATGGAGCTTGGTGTGCATTCCTGGGTGTACTGTGCCTGAGGAAAAAGGGTGCAGAAGCCAGGAATTCCCACCCTTTCCATGACAAAAGGTGCTAACATAACCCCACGTGAATATTGTAAAGGTGCTGGTTCAGTCATCTAAATTCCTGAATTAAAGCTCTCTGTCTGTGGTAATCTTCCAGAGCAAGGTGCTGAGGCAATTAATGGTCACAGACCTGGGTTCAGACTCTATTGGTCTTGTGCAGCAAGTTGAACAACAATATTACTAGAAGATTTTTTCACTTCAGAGGATTCTATTAGGTTGGGCCAAGAGGCTAAAAAACATAGCCTATACATATTTTTGCATTTTGTATTCAGGCAAAGTATAATGTGATTTATTTCTGAGAGCCTTTTTTGGTGAAATGATGGGTTATGGATCCTGCTTGAAAACCCATACCTTCAACTTGGGCTTTTTTACTTAGAGAGTGTACATCTGCTTTAATGGGATTGTAATGTGATGCATTAAGAAAAACAGTTTCACAGGTGATTGAGAAGTAATTAACCTATGGCTACTCCAAAAGCTCAAGTAAATAGGAGTTTGCTTAGCGACATGTCCAAAAATAAGCAGGATAACCATCAGTGCTGAGTGAACTTCTCTGGCATGTGATAGCACATGAAGAGGCAATAAATACAGTTTGTAGTGTCTTACTCATTTTGATATTGATGTAATTTACTTACAAAGTGCTATTTTACAATACTTAATATCGAATCTCACATCAATACGCAGCAGCAAAGTCTGAAAATGATAATAAAATACAAGCAGCTGTGAGACACGTCATAAAGATGGCACAAAATGATGTGAAACAAATAATAGTTTAGAGTAGAATTACTCAATTTGCTAGAGCTATTACTAGAAAAACTTTCTCTGCATTGATAATTCACAACCTAGATATTTCATAGTATAAATTATATTATACAACATAACATGTTTTGCAAACCAAAAGGCTTTCTTGTACTTCTGGACAGTTTCTTGGAAGATTTTCCTTTAAGCAATTGATTTTAAACAAGAAAGGAGAGAAACCCCTGTCATTAACCACTTGAAAGAATTTCAATGGGGAATAGTCAAAGTTGTTTCAGAGTTCTTCTTTTTTTTATATTCAGATGGGTGAAAGTTTACTAAGATTTTTCCATTATTGCAAAGAAAACCTCCACAAATTCTCCCTGCCCTCCCCTCAATAAAATTCAAAACAACCAAATAAAAATTATTTATAACAGAGATAGGAAAGAAGGATTTTAAGCAGAACAGAAATTCAACAATTTGACAATTTTATGTGTGAAAGAGTGTTGAATAAGGGTCATAAAGCCTTAACTAGAATATAGTAATTTGTATGAGTAGTGGTATTTTAATTAACCAGCAGTATTGAAATGATTGTCAGTCCTGACAGTATTTATGAATAGAGCTCATTCAATTCCATCTTTCTCTGGTTATGCCTCCATAAAACCTTCTTAATCAGTGGAAATTTCATTTCTGGCAGTGCTGCATTAAATTGTTGAAATTATCTGTTATATAAAGGCATTCTCTGTAAGCATTTTTTAAAAATTTTTTTTAGAAAAGAAAGAAAACGCTTTTTGGTATAATGTATCTAGTATTTGACTATCCTATGTGACTGGGGCTAAATTTATAGCACGTTGCACTCCAAAGGTTTCGTTCAGACTCATGCTGGTTCTTTATGGTTCTAGATCTTGCTGGATTGCTTCTGTGGTGGCTCTTCCTACCTGAAGATACCTGTAGTTTTTCAGCTTGTTCCACCTGTTTCAGCTTTTGCATGTTAAATAGGCCCAGAAGCTAGGACAAAGGAAGAAAGTATCCCTCATCAGCATGAGGCGCTATTCAGTTTTCTTCATAATGTAGATGCTTGTCGTTAAAAGCTGGGATTCTTCCTACAATGTTCCCCTTCTTCACCCATGGAAACAAGGCAATGCATAAAAACAGTGCAGAAGGTACTTAGGCAGCTGAAAATGTAGTTCCTCTGTTTATACTTCTAATTTGGCTTTTGATTTCCCTCACCAGCAAATTTATATCTTGGCTGAGGAAAATAAAATGGGGATAATAGAAAGCAACCTAAATCTGAGAAAAGAAAAAAAACATGACAAGCTTGTTTTCCTAATATCCGCATGCATGCATTTCTGATGTTAACATGGTTCTTTTTAGTCTGCAGGAGTTGAGTCTCACGAAAGAACATTGTGCTGTGGCATAGAAGCATTTTCAAAGTGTTACATTCTTATGCAGTGATACATAGAGTGCTTTTGGTGACATTATTTTATAAAGATACTTTACTAGCACTTCATACTCAGTTTCTCAGAGTAATAAAATATTACTTTATTCAGCTGATAACACCTGATTTTTTTCAATTTTGTTTAGCAAAGCTCATAGAAAAATAACAGGAAAATGGTGATACAAGATGAACTGCTGAATATAAGATAAGCAAATTCTGCTCCAGCAGCAGCTGCCAAACTGGAGAGCTGTCTCATCCCCTCAATTAGATTGAGGCTGTATTGATGCCTTATTACTGCTAATTAAACATTTTCAAAGTTTCACATGTGTTGGAACTTCGGACTACAAACGAATGAAAATGTGCATGGTTCAGTGTGCCCTAGCAATACTGTGGACAGTTATTACTAACTCCTTACATTATCAATTCATATTAGACAATCTCCTGAAGAGCTGCTGGTCATTGTTTATATATGCCTCATCACATCCTTGCAAATTAAATCACAGGCAATGATAGTAAATGCTGAGTAAATAAATAAAAGAACAACATTACTATTTAACTGTCTTTTTCACTTACATTCCTACCTGAATGTGTCTTGCTCAGCTAGTAAGTGGAAAACCCAGAGGATATTCCGTATTCTTTAGACCTTTTAAGTAGGTAAAGAAATTAGTTTATTTGCAAATGAAGCAGCTCTGCTAGCTCCCTCCAAACATTCAACAGCAAATTATTGATTCAGCATCCTCTCTATAAAAAAACCCCAGCACAAAAAATTCATGTCAGATTCTCTGTAACACAACTTCTGGGAAAGAAACCCTCTCTGTATTGCATTGAAGCTGTTATTTGATTGCACAGCATGTCAGCTCATGGTGTTCTCTTGCAGCCTCACGTATGTGTTTAACAGGATGTATTAAAATAAGCTCAGTGGGACACTGTGTGTCTCAAAGATGATGATGAAGCACTGAAAGCAGACCTCTACCGTCTTTGCCAAGACAAAGAGAAGGAGCTAGCTTAGAATGACTCCTCTCATCCCTTCCAGAAGTTATACCACAGATGTAAAGGCCTTATAATCAATGGTGGAAGAACGAGGGAGTTTCAGATGTTTGTGGAGTAGCCAGATCTCTGTCCACAGTGCTGAGCACGACCATTTCTCCTCCAGGCACTGGCAAAGCCGTCCTCACTGTGTCCAGCACCTGGGACAGGCAGCAGTGCAGCGGCGAGTCTCCTCTACAGCTCATGTCCTTAAGTGTAGGGCCTTCAGTGAGGGCGGTCTGACCTTTGCAGTGGGCCCTCGTCCTAACCTGCATCGCCGCTCATTCGCTTGAATGTAAAGCTGCAGTGGGAAACCATGGGAAGGTTTGCTTGCAGTCAGCTTGCAGTCAGTCATAGTTTGGTGAAACCAGCTGTTGTGAATGCAGGTATCTTAAAAACACTTCACGGTGTGATGTTACAAATATTCTGAATAAGAGTGCATGCTGTCAACTGCTTTAATTCGTGTTAGGTATATGTCAAATCTTGGTATATAATTAAACTTTGTTTAGAGCAGCAATTAGGTCAGTATCTTTGATTGTACTCCTCTCACTACAAATTAACAGCCTCTAGTTTGTGAATGTACTGAAGCAGCCCTTTTAATTGATCAGTATACTATGCTTGATTTAATAATATTTGCAATCAGTATAGTTTTCTATCAGCCTCTAATGTGGAGCTCAGTGTGCCTAGTATCTTTTGCCAAGAAATCTGATCCTCTTATTTATTAATGTCAGATTTCATGCTTTTGCACTGTCATACTCTGCTGCTCAACAACGGTGAGTAATCAGAGAATTTCACTCTTAGATTTCTCCTGGCCAGGCAGAAGCAGTACGTGGGAGTGGCGAATGCCTTTAAATACATCTCACCTGAAAGCAAGTGGCAGCTGTTTTGTAATCTGATTGAATTCAACACTGGTGGAACCAGTGGGGGCTGCTGTTTGCAGTGACTACAGATACATTCTGTATATGCTCCCTGTGCTTTTCTGCTCCCCAAGCTGAGATATTAAGAAGTAATCTCTGCCAGATAGGAGATAGTTTGTTTCCTGGAGGTCAATATCCTAGGATGGAGGGACCGTGCTAGTGGTTCAGCACTTCTGCATGAACACAATTAATTACATAGCTGAGCCCTGTGTTTAGACACTTTGATCTGCCTAACAGCCTCTCTGCTAGGGATTATCCTCCATCCTTACTGACTAATTTGACAACAGACTTTATCTGTGTCCTTTGAGATAAAGATGAGAGACAAGGCTGTCTATCAGTGCTCTGAGTTTTGTAGTGTTTAAAAAAAAAAAGCCTTTACGACGTAAACTCCATTATGAAGGATACAAAGGAAGTCCCCACCGCAAGTATTCTAATCAAAGAGAAGTCCCCTGGTGCTACTGAGGACAGAAACTGTGATGAGTTCTGTTCTGCTCTAAATTACTAATTGACTTTTTTCTAAAGAACACCTACTAGGAATCTTGAAGTTTTATGGCAAATGCTAAGCAGCAGCTGTTTTCTAATTGTGCTTCCCATTCTACAGTCCTCACAAATATCTCTTTAGATTAATAAGCTGGAGACACTTTCAGTTAAAAGCAATGCTGATCAGAGGCAACTGTGTTAATGTAAGCAGATAGGTCTCAAGCTCAGAAAAGCCATGAAAATTATGGATGAGTTCTAATAAATCCCTCTTTAAGGTTCTTTTATACGTTGGTATTTTGACAGCTTGTTTTATGGCATGAGAAGCTGACATGCTGGTGTGAGCATTCCCTGATGAATATCTGCCTATCAGGACACAGTGAAAGAAGTAATTACAGCATTAACACTGAGTTTTATGTCATTAAATCACTATTTGAACCTAGGCATGATTTACTTTTAAAAACATGATCATCATTAACAAATCATCATTGATGATCACCTTGATAAGTTAAGACAATTACTGGTAAAAAGACATTCTTCTGGACAGAGTTTGGACCTTCGTGCCAAACTCTCAAGTTGACAACGGGTGCTGTGTATACACATACACACTTTGCCTACATTTTTATTTTCTTTCATTATACTTAGCCAATTCACTGACTTGCGTGGACCAGTGAATATATATTTCTTACCCCAGAGCACACATTTTATATATAATTGATACCAACAATTTTTATTATTCTAGGATAAATGTGTGGTGTAATTTTTTGCTATTAATACTGGTTGAGTGTTTGAAAAACATACAGACAGAAAAGAAGTAAAAATGATGGTGGGAGGAATACTAAAAAACAGAAGATAAGAAAGAAGAAATAGGTTACAATTTTGCAGATGTTCGCTCTGAATAATTTATTTTACACTTTAAATAGGTGGCCTGATTTTCAGCTCTGTCAAGCAGATTTAGGTACATGATATAGTTTAGAAATGTAATTAAAAGTTTCATTAATATTTTTGCATAGGTCAAAAGAATTTTTTCTTGTAGACAAAAGTGGTGGCAGGGACAAGTACTCCTAAATATTACATTTGGATGGATGTAGGATTTGAGCCAAATGAATCAGATGTGACATTCTGTATCAAGTTTGCTCCACAAATGTGCTATGTCAAAAAGCTGGGTTTAGGTTTTGGAGTGCAAAAGTGGAACATTTAATGCAAGAAAATCTTGATGTCCTGAGTTATGGGCAAAACCCCCACTTGCCTGAGAGGGCTGGTTCCAGCAGTGACTGGCAGATGGGAACACTGGGGAGCCTGAACTGCTCTGTCTTTATGGACAGCCTGAATCCACGGTGCCCGCAAGCCTGTTCCGCACTCGCCTTGAACAACAACAGGAGCATTTGTTAAGGAGACTGTTCTGTGTTCTCTCAGTGGTCTGTCCCGTGCTTTGGCAGATGGGATCGAGTGGTTGATTTGCAGGGTGGATGGAAAGGGTCCGTCAGGGCACTCCCTGTGGTGCATCAGCCGCTGCATCAGTCTGGACCTAAACAGTGAGGGATGCTTCAGGAAGTAAGCTGCACAGGCAGCTGGCCAGTTAGCTTTGGGACTGCTCTGGCATTGTCATCTGATTATAACTGCACACCATCTCCGTTGAACCATGTCTGATTGGAGGCTCAGTGAACCCGGTGTGATAAATTGCTGCTGGGTTAAAGGTCTGGCATCTCTGACATTTATCCACCTTGGTGTGAACAACTATAAAAATCTCAAGGCAACGAGAGGTCTGGGTTCAAAGGGGACTGTCTGCATGAACAAGGCGTGCAGAGCCTGCCTCTGTGTGAACTTTTGAGCAAGGAGGCATTTTATATTGCCTTTTCCATCATCTAATTTTCTTACCTTGGGAACTCGGTTGTGAACTGACCCCAGTCCATCATGCTATACATAAATTACTAACAGAACTTTGAAGTTCTTCACACATTTAAAGAGGAGGTTCAAAGGTATATCCTGAAGGGATTCTGGAGAGAGATGTTTTGAAAATTAAAGGAAAAAGCAGGCAAGAGATTCAATATCCAAGTGAGTCTTGTATCAAGGAGAACAATATTAACAGTGCTTCAGAATATCAGTCATGTCAAAATGTGCTAATAGGCGAGGTAACCTCCTTGCACAGTTATATATCAAGATATATATTTATTTATAGTCACATATATGTCCTTTTGCATGTATGCAGAGAAGTATATAAACAAAACCTGTTATTTTTGGTTATGGGAACATTAATATTTGAACTTTTCTCTAGGTTGTAAATATATGAAACTTGCCAAGCGGCTGATTTTCCTATGTAGGTAATGGCTTCTTTCATTTATACCATCCTAACAATGATCCCCCATTAGGTTTTGCATAAACAAGTCATCACACATTTTGTAACAATTTTTAAAATGTAAATTATTTACACAGAGAATGCTTAATGCTTAGGTGGGTGACTCCCGTAGCTTATGAATAAGTTAATAACAGAAATAAATAATTCAGGTACATTCATTTTTGAATCTGTTGCTATGAAATCCTTTAATATTCAGAGCAAATATATTTTAAAGATTGGCATTTCTTGAACATATGTAGGATTAAATATTGCAGTGTCTATTTCCATAGTTGCAAACTACTTGCATGCAGAGGACCCCCAAACTAAACAAAATCACTTTACAACAATTTGAGGTCTTGTTTCAGTGATGTACTTGAGCCACATTTGGGCACGTTCTGAACACCATCCAGCTCACTGAAGGCTCAGCACAAGCGTAGGAACTGCTGAATTCAATAAGAGTTAGTATGAGCTCAAATGCTTTCCTGAACAAAAGCCTTAATTCTTGCTAGGCTTCTACAGACTATAAAAATCCTCCCTGAAGGCAAATGTTATGCTGCAGACAGAACATGCTGCAAGTGTTATCGCAGACTTTTTCATCTTTGCTGGAAGCTGCCTGCAACTGCTGTGAAACACTCCTGCTTTCAGGGAGTTTCAGGGAGGAGGAGATTGTGTGGAGTCACTATCAGGTTTCCCTCTTCCCAGCTTTTTTTTGTATGTAAAGCCCTGTGTTCCCGTGGAGAGAGAGAAACCATCAGACGTCAGCAGATCTGACAGAGAACTTGCTGCTCTGCATCTATGCAGAGCAGAATGAACAAGCTCGCTCTCCTTCTTGCACAATTCTGGGTGTGCTTAATCAATTAGAAAGAAGTTCAGGACGTGTGGTGCTTCAGTGATAGTTACTATCCTTTTGCTGTGTTCGTCAAGCAGAGGAATCCAAGCTGGATTTTTACCACTAAGTGGGAATTTAATTTGATTTGATGATTGAAAATTTATCTGTTGACCTTTTGTCTGTGAATGCTAGTTTTTCAGCCTGAATAGTTCCTACTTTTTCTTAATGTCCATATTCTATGTGAGGTTTTTATCTTTCCTTTTTTCTTTTGTGCTTATCTCAGATTTTTCCTAATTTTCTCTTTTTGTACTTACCGTCTCTTCTAAGTACTCCTTTATACTGCTCTGTTTCCAACACTGTAAGAAACTGCAGAATTTAAGATAGACCATAAATATATCACGTGTATTTAAAAGTTAATAAAAAGCAACATCTCTCCACCCTCCAAAAAAAACCTCATACTACACTTTCTCCAGAGAAACCCCAAACCCAACAACCCAAACCCACTTTCCTGTGTTGTGCCCCTCTCCACCCAAATTTTTTTTCCTCCAGTGATTTGTTTTCCAACCCCACTATGTGTTACACAGTATTTGGCTGAATGTGATTCTTATTCTGAAAGAGAAGAAAATACAGGTTTATCTTTCTTTAAAATTAGAGTGATTGGACTCATTTTCCTCAAAACCCAATGTTGGAAACAGAAAGTCATAGAAATGCAGTAACAACTGGTTTGTACCCATCTCCTCAGACTTACATGCGGTCAAAATAAGCAAATTATCTATCCCTGATGCCTTTGCACACGTTGGCACAAAGATAATTAGGAAGTTATTTTCTGAGAGAAGGTCACTGTGTTTGATATAGCCTGAATATGCCAGATGTTGGGACTGCCAGTGATTTAGTTGAAGACATGAGCCAGTGATCTGGTGGCTGAGAGGATTCATCATTATTATGAATTCAACAGTAAATCTGATGAGATGTTAGGACAATTAGGGTGATGATCTGCTGCTTCACACATGTGCAGAGGAATCATTATGGAGAAGGAAAATGGATGGAATCATCAAAGTGAATGTAAACGTGAACTGGATTCATAAACCAGAGAGGAATTTCCCATGCAGAACTGTCTATTACGTTATACATCACTCATAGATGCTTAGTACTTTTAGATTATGAGTACATCAACCCAACTATTTTTACACATTGTTTAGGTATATTTATTACTTATTTTACTTACTTGGCTTTTTACCTGAAATTGCTTAACCTGCATCAGAGAAAAACATCATGACGGTTTGAAGGCACAGTAAGTTTTCCATGGTAGTTTCCTACCTGACTGTCTTTTCTTTTAGAGACTATCTTACCAAAAAGAATGAAAGTAAATTGTGTATTATTGTGTATTAAAGTGCAGGAGATAACCATTAGGAATTGCTTAAGAAATTAGAATATAACCTATGCATTTGAAAGCTTATGCCAAAGACACCTCCCTTGGTCCAGACACATGCTTTTGTAACTTAATCTGTCTTTCAGATACTACATAGAGTATTGCCATTGAAGTCGTGAATGAAAACTGTTATTCTAGTAGATATGGGATTGGTAACTTTTCCTCAACCTTAGGCTTTTTTGAATGGTGTTTATAATTTTGTTCATCACACCTGCCTAGTTTTCACCTCATAATATATGGCGGTACATCTGTTGGTTAATGGTTCATCTCAAAAATGACAAATTTAGAGATACTGTGAAGAAAGTAATTTTCTATAGTCTTCCTCAGAGAAGATATGATAGGAAATATTTTCTTCCAGTATTACAGTTTGCACTGATTATGACTTTATTTATCTAGTTACGACCTTGAAAAGAAAAGTATATTTCCTTTTGGTTACGATGACAGATTCCTGTAGCTCCATCTTCTTTTCGTTCATTATAGCAAATGCAAACTGCAGCTTCTGACTCATGACAGTTGTGGCCATGATAACGCTTGTTCTGTTTTCTGTAATAGCTCTTCATAAAGTAATTGAATATATGACGAAGAACTGTTATGTTTTTTTGAAAGTCCTTGATAAAGAGGAGAGATGATGTTTGAAACTCTCTTTATGAAAGTTCTCCTGCTTCATGCTTGTGCTTTTACGTGCTTTTCAGAAAAGCATTCAATGAGTTAGTCAAAACTCTAGAAATATGCAGCAGATGCACCCATTGTTGGTGAAAGTGGAGATGGGTATTAGCAGAGTTATAGCAAAACTCTGTGAATATTTCATTTTTTTTCTTTAACCGTGCTTGCTGGTAGGATTTGGATGAAGAAGGATATCTGGAAGAGCACCCAACATGAACAGTAAGTCACAGGTTTGCTTAGAGTGATGGGCAAGACAAAGCTACTGGCATGAGAATATGAATAAAATACACTTCTTCATGCCGGTCATAGAGGGACACTAATTGCCCACATCACTGGGCAGCAGCCATAGCATGTAGAGGGTTATCTGAGCTGGGGAAATCCTCTAGGGCTGGAGCTAGAAAACCCCAGATTCTCCTCCTCCTCAGGCAGGAAAATTCGTGAGCCTGAGCAGAGACCTGTCAGACTCTGCACTTCTCCTCCCCTGGGCTCTTTTCCTGCTTTGGACAGTGAGCTCACTGCACCCAGGGTAGTGTTCGATACAGAGATGTCTGTCATTGCTTGCAGTGACATGGAATTGAGCGTCCTTTGTTCCTAGATGGTGTTGGAGTTTTGCTAAGCTGTAAGGAGACCTTTGCAATGGAGTCAGGGATAAAATGAGAAGGTATAAAGCGTGCTAGGTTTATAACAAAGAAATGTGCAATTTACTGACATAACAGGGAATGATTCGGTTGGAAGGGTTAAAATCCACTGCACCTTGGAAGGAGAGTAGCAAGGTGTGTTGTCATTGTCAGCACAATGACAAGGCCAACCAGGGAGGGAAGTGGTGGAAGGAAGGATGCCAGGATAATTTGTCTAAAGACCTGGTCTAAATCTACCAATAATGATTTTTAGGATTTATGGGATTAGCATTTAACACCTATGTTCATATTAAGAAGTTTTAATTTTTTTCCTTTTTTTCTGAAAGGTTAGCTTTATTAGTGCATTTATTAATATATGAAATTGAT
Source organism: Mohoua ochrocephala (assembly GCA_013398855.1). NCBI lineage: Eukaryota > Metazoa > Chordata > Aves > Passeriformes > Acanthizidae > Mohoua > Mohoua ochrocephala. Next base: position 178,946 of record VZTA01006907.1, on the reverse strand, counting down.
CCGACTTTTCCACTCTCACAGTATTATATTTAGTACAATGAGAGTATTACTTTTGATATTTTATTTTACTTATATGCAAGCCAGAATAGACCTCAGGATGCTGTTATCATTCTGCGATATTTCAAAATACTGTGCTTGGATTTTAGTCTATATATACATGCTCAAGTATCTCCCTTTGACAGTGCTGTTATTACATACATATTCCACAATTTTTGTGTGCTAAATTTGTTATTGATCTTTAGAGTAGTGTAAACAGTATGCATTTATTTACATGTATATACATGCATGAGGAGGTAATTAATTTACTTGCTATTGATTGGTTTTCTTTTTGATTCTGGCAGGTTGTTTAGCATTACATTTTGTAATTTATGCAATAATGTTCTGATGGAAGTTGTAAAAGCAGAACATTAGTAAGCTTATTTTTGCTGTCTTAGTAAATCTGTTCAGAAGGTAGATTATATGAATGGTAGTCTCTGCACCTGTCTTTTTACAGAGGAATATAAAATAAAATGTTTTTCTGAAGGTAAAAGCATAAAAGTGCTGTGCTTACCTCAGCATTCTTGACATCAACATAAAGCCTGAGTGATAGATCAGGATTCAAAGTGAGGAGTTATCAATCTGCTAAGTTTAATCAGTGAGGAGTCCCAGCGGTACTATTCAAATTTTTAAAAATGCAAGTTTGCTGTTATACTGATGTGTGTAGTTCTTATTCTCTACCTGGAGTATCCAGCAAAACCAAGAAAAATTCCCTCAAGTTCAAAGCCAAACTCCTCAAATTAGCCATTTGTATATGCTAACCTCTGAGCAGTTTGAGTCGTAGATGCTACTAAACTATGAAGAGAATCAAAATTAAGTATGTGTCTGTGCTGCCTCACAGCCCATATGTGTGCCTGCATTTAGTGCTGACATGCATTTTAGATGTTTTTTTCACTCGTGAGCAAAGTTCTGCATGAGTAAAATAGAACCTCTCTGCTCCATCCCTCCCGACAGCCTGTCTGGTGGCAGGAGGGATAAACCTGTGCTGTGCACAAGGGTTGTGTTTATAGCTTGCCATTTTATATTACAGCACCACATAAAGGCAGACAGAAGGGTTAATATGGAATCATTTTCTTGTATCGGTTGACCTTTTTAATTCTTTTTTCTGCTACTATTTTTACACATATATTCCAGTGAAGATGAGTTTTGAATGAAACTAAAAAATTTGTAAGCTCTCTTGCATGGTTTTCAGAGGGTGTTGACAGAAATAGCAGTCTGATTCATAACACAGAAGAAACACAGATTAGTTTTCACAGAGAGTTAGAGTATAAAATGAACCACCATTTACAACTATCAAAATGCAATAGATTACTCATAAAGTAAGAATCTGTATGTTCAGAAATTCATTTAGGACATGGGTGATCGTGCCATGATTTATACAGCAGCATGTGTAATGGCTGTGATCCCTCTTGCAGCGATTGTCTACATTCCTTTTAAGTTGCAAGGTCTATTTTGTGCTTACCTGGATGTCTACTGCCAGTAAAATTTGCATTTGTACTCCTCCACTCTTCCCAATATAGGTTTCCAAGCATTAAAAAAAGGGAATACTATTCTTCTTAGTTTTATGTCCATTTTACAACAGTATTTCAATTAGGAATGGAAGCATCTCTGAAGTTCTGGATTTAAACTCTGAAAATAGCACTTTTGCTTTTGAAATCATTCTTCCGATGTCCAATATTTGGTTTTACTTGAATTAATAATTTCAAACCAGAAGGTAGATAAAAGTGAATAGTTAGGAATCCAGGTAAATATATACACTTCTATGTATATATTAGATGTATTATATTATTATATAAGAGGATATATGCTCAAGGAATGTGTTATAAATTTGGTAGATGAGAAATGTATGTAATCATATGACATTTAGGAATGATTATTTAATTTTAAATCATTTACAGTGCAATTTATGACAATTAAATTAAATCATATTTGAAATTCACTTTTTAATTATAAAGTATTGTGAAGAAAAGTACATGAAACTAGCATTTTTATTTCATTTTCATGCCTGTTGCAAAAAAGGGAAAAAAACACTATATAGGAAGTGACCTGTTATAATGAATTCTTTGTGTATTCAGAAGAATAATTTTGCTGCCTTTTGATAAAGAAGTAGTATAAAATTTAATAGCTATTCTTCTGTAACTGAGGGCTGCCTGAGGGCAGTGCTTGACAGATCTGTTGAGCTGCCTGCCAGTCATGAGTAGAGATCCAGCTTTGCCCTCCTCTGCATGCAGAACATCAGCGTTGGTGAGAGACACAATTCCTCTCCCTGCTGCTGATACTTTTGGGAACTCGACCCGGATGCGAAGGCTGAAAGATGCATCCCTTGGAAACCCCAGAGTCCTAGGAGCTAAGGAGGAGACCATGGCTTGCACTGAGCAAGACACTGGGTTTGCAAGCCAGCACTTCTGTGAAGCAGGCAGAAGCTTGAAGCACAGCAACTTCTTAACTCCTTCTCTCAGGACTCAGATGGTCTTCCATGCTCTCTGCTCTTGCTGTGTGCTCTCCTGCAGGATTTAGCCCGCTGCTTTCAGGTGGATCCTCTAGTGTGCCCTGTCAGCTTGTTCTTCACCGCTCAGGCCCCCCCAGTTCTGCAAGGCACCCCTACCTTAATGAAGGAGACAGTCTCTAAAGCAAGGCAGAACTGCCTCTTACCTCCCAGGAAACAAATCCTGTGTACCTTTAATACATAGATTCTGTCTCTTTATACACTTTCATTGGTGCCTCAGAAAACTATTCTTTGGGAAGTTCAAGTTCCAGCTTCCTTTGCCCCTCCATTATCCATAGGCCCGGGGCAGAGGACAGCGTGAACTGTCACAGATTTTGTGACTATGCATGTGCTAAGCAGGGCTGTAGAAAAGCGTGGGACAATCACCACCCTGGAGTGCAGAGGTCCCAGACAGTGTTGGGCTGACCCACCCTTCCCACCTGGGTGTGCCCCTGCTGTTGAATCCGCTTCAGCACAGCTCAGTGCCATGGCAGAGGCCCGTGCCCACAGCACCTCACCCGTGTCTTCAATCCCTATGTGAATTTCCTTGGGAGAGAACTGACAGCTGAGTTTATTGCATCTTACAGTTCCTGTGCTTCAGGCATGCCCTGGATCCCTGCTGCCTTCAGCCCGAGCTTTAGGGAGCCTGAGAAAACAAAAGCAGACCCTCAGGGCAAACACGAAGTGCTCAATAGCAGATGTTTGCTCTGAACAGCAGCAGCAGTGACATTTAGCCTCTTCAGCAAATTCTTCTCTGAGCTTAGATGCTTTATTCATTTATCCTCTGACAATTACCCCTCTGTTATGCAGGTTTCACCTCAGTTTACTTGAAAAATAAACCCAAATAACATATTCATTACTACTAATGAGTAATGACTTGTAATATTGCTTCCCTATTCGTGCATAATGACTTAACTGCAGCACATTTGCTAAGCTGTAGCTGGCTTTTTTTTTTTTTTCCTTTCTTCATGCCTCCTTTCACTGTGAGAAGGTTGAGGCTGACAAGCAAGTCATTACCAGTGGTCGGGTATGTGCCACGTTTCAGAATGACAAATAATGCATCTTAAAAGCACAAAGGTGGGCAAAGTAGCTTGTACTTCCAGGATGAAAAATGAAAGGCTGACTGACCCACCTGACACACCTGCAAACAGCTCATAACTGCTGCTGTAGGTGGTAAAAAACTTTCTTTCTTTCTTTACATCCTGACAGTAGTAAGTGGAAGAATCCAGGTAATTCTCTTTCTTCCTCTTTTCCTGCAGCCCTCTCTCTGTCTTTCCATTTAAGATGAAGAGCATCTCCCCTGCTGATTTTCTTTCTCCTTTATGATCTGGACAAAAAGGAGAGCAGATGAAGAGCCCATGGCAATTTTGACCATATTTTGTCCTTACATCAATCATTTTATTGCTGATGAGGAAGGGTAACTTCAGGCTTTTTTTCTTGGATACCACTAAGTGACCCACTAATTCAGAATGTGTGTATTTGTATGACTTAAGTGATGTACCTGTGACTGATAATATAATCTCTTTGTTTTTCTTCTATGTCATATTCAATAACTACAGTTTTGTTCCCTTTACTTCTAAAATTATTTGTATTTGAAGAGTAGATTCCAACCCTAAGTCGTGTAAGTCCTTTGCTCCCTTAACAGGTAAAAATATCGAATGAAGATGATGTTATGCTTAAAACAGTCTTCTGATCTCTACATATTACATCTTCATATTAATCACAGTGTAAGATTTCTGTAAGATCCTGTGTTGATCTATATCTTAATACTTTCCGTAGATGATTGCTGTAATGCGACAGCGCAGGCATTGGATTCTCAGCCTGCTGGGTTGGCCAGGGATGCTCTCTGGAAGGTACATGTAATGGGACCCTGTAGGCTTCTTGTGAAAGATAATAAGGATGAGCAAACTAAAGCAAACTGTTGGACTGTTAAATAGCATAGCTAGTGAGCAATTAACATGGACAACCATGGGAGAAAAAAAGTCTGTTTGATTAACGTGGAGGATGTGTGTAAAATTGGTGCTGCTCTGACTTCCTCTATTAGTACCAGACTCTTCTCTTGTAAGGAAAAAAAAAAGGAGGGGTAGAGAAAAATGAGAAAAGTGGTGAGGCCTGTGAAGACATGCAGCAGTTGGACTGTTCTGACGCTGCTGTGTGACTGTGTTATTGTGCAGTAGTGTTGGCAATTCCAAGTATATGTCTGGACAACTTTATAAATTTTCTGAAACAAAACAGGAATAATTAGTTCCATTGCTCTGACGATGTGTTTTCTTTTACTAGTAATTCACTTGGTGTCATTTACTCTGTTTTCTTCAGTGTATAATATTTTGAGAGAGAGAGGTGCATACAAAGTGTATATACAAAGAGATGTGGAATATGGCCAAATTTCTGTAAATTTATGCATGGCCTGGAGTCTCTGTTTAGTCAAAATTTCTCTGAAATGTACTGCGAATTCTGACAAAACAGGAATGTGGGGAGAAATTCTGGCAATTTTGAACTTAATAGAAGAGGCATTTTTGCTAGAAGGGCAGCAGCATTTAATCACAGAATGCAAACTAAAAGTAGGAAAAGGACACGCAGCTAACCAGATTGCTCAAATTTTATATAAATTGAGGCATATTTTATTTACATATCTTAGAGGATGAGGTCAAGTGATAAACATGGCTAAATTGTTGTCACACTCATGAACAGTTTCATTTAAGACTGTACATGTGCGGCTTGTTAAAGCATTGACGTTTGCAGTCGGTCCTTCACCTTTCTGTTGAATAGTCACAAATGATGCTTTGAAAGGCCAGATTAAGTAAAGACTGTAGTGAACTATAGATTTATAAGCTATACTTTGTGCCCGTCCTTCTACTGAACATAAATTTCCTGGTGGTTTCAGCTGAGTTCTGAGCAGGGGCTGTGAGGACAGTGGGTGTATATATTTCTCTGAATCCATTGCCAATTCCTTCCATGAAGGCTTGATGACTACACAGCATGAGAAGAAGATTCCTTCACTGCAGGGACATAGACACAAGTGTAATCGTAATTGGCAAAAGCTTCTTTCTTTGGAAGTTGAGAGCTGTCTGATTAAAATGAAGCTCTGTTGTAAGGCAGAGGTCATAATCTCTCTGGCTGTCCTCTGAAAGGGAAGGTGTGACCTAGAGGTCACTTGCTATTCATATAGCTAAAAAATTTTAAACACAATTACTGACCTTTTTACATTCTGAAGATTTATCAGATTAATGACTCTTGGTGGTGATTATGGTGTAGTCTTTGGCATTGAAATAATTCCTTAATGTTGTGGGGCTCTGCGTGGTTAACTGATAAGAATTCAAAAACAAGTTATTAATTTCCAAATAAAAAAATTCATGTCTTCACTGGTGCTGAATGGTTGCAGCTTATTGATGCTGATGATTATTTTTTACAAGTTAATGGACTGCCCTGGGAAGCATAAGCATTTTTCAGTAGTGGTTAAACAATTTGCAGACCCAGAATTTTCCATGGTGGATCAGCTATTCAGAATATTCCTGCTTATGCCATATACTACTTCATATCTTTGATTTCGTTAAGACATGCACAAAAAAAAAAAATTAAAAAGGCAAATAGACTCTTTTAGCAGGCAAAACACAGTGCAGTTCCCTCAAGCTGACTGCTCAAGCCGGCTGTTCCTCACGCAGTCATGGAATCTGTCAGTACTCAGACACAGTCTCTCGCTAAAAGACTCTCATACCTTGCCATCTGTCATGTTCTGCCTGTTCCCATGGTAAAAATGGCTCCCCCAGTTTTGTCAGATTTGACAATCATTTCCATTGAGATTGGTGATGGAGCAAGCTTCAGAAATGTGTTCCTTTCCCCAATTCTTCCCTTGGATTGATCGCATCCCACTTTAGGCCTCACATATGTAGTCCTAAGTGACTTTGGTGGGTCTTCTAAAGGATGAAGACTGATGCACAGAAAAGGTTGTGCCTGAACTTTGTCAGTAGGTAACAGTGTAGAAAGGCTTTGCTTTAAACTTTCTACATGCTTTCAAAGTTTCAGTAGAGTTGCTTGCCTTCAGTAGAAAACCATACATATTAATTGGACACTGTTTGTATACATATTCAGAAATATCTAGCAATGATGATGGAGATGGAGGCAGTGAGAGGATAAGAAATAAAGAACCATCTGTGAATATAATAAATAGCAGGGGTGTACTGTATATGGACAAAATGCACTTTCACGAGGAACAAAGAAATTACAATATCGTCATACACGTATTTCACCTTTAGCTATCCACCACAACACATAAATACTAATCTGACAGCTCGTACTTCTTTTTTCCCAATCAAATATGAATTTACAAATATTAATCCTGTATTTGTTCCAGTAGAATAGCAAAAGGAGCTATGTTACCACAAATTAGCTACTTCAGTAACTTCTGAAATATTCTTAGCATGTTCCTTTGTCACAGTGATGCTAATTTTATGTTCAGTCTTCATCTCATTTCCCAGATCATCAGTGTCTGTATTTGAGAGCTAGAACAGCTAAGTCTCTCAGCAAGCATCAGTGACACACGGATGATCTCCAGTTCCCTGTGCACCAGCTGCAACACATCTTCAGTGAACACCATGGACAGAAGAGACTTAGATGTGCCAAAGATGATGCCAGAGCATCTGTGCATAATCGACGTGCTCATGACCCCAATCCATCCCACTAGTAATATCTACTGATATCTCCATCATTCCTATCAGGCAGACCTTTCAGGTGCCTTGGCCTTTTTTTTTGCATGAGGATTCTTCACTGTAAAAATGTCTAGAATTAATAGCCAAATTCAAAGGGTGCGTGCTCAGATATAAATTCAGTAACTCTCTGAATAGCAAAGTAAAGAGCATCCTCGCACAACAGATGACTGTTTAGCTGCCACAGTCCTTGTAGAATATCCAAGTGAAAACATTATAGTGCATTCAGAGAAGGCCTGATAAAGCAGGGAAGCGTGCTTTGTATCTGTGGTAGTTACAGCACATACACAGTACAGCAGGTACACTGCGCTTATCCAGACTGTCATGCATACAAGACTTTAAATGCATTGTAATAATTTATGCTAGCTGAGGAACTGGCTTGATGTGGTATCAAAAATAAATTTCTGGTGATTTGAAAATATGGGCCCAAGCCCAGCCCATCAGACTGGAGCCGCTGTTAATGATCTGAGAAATATCTCAGCTTATACAGAGAAATATCTGCAAATCTAAAGCAAATATATGAAGCCTGCAGGCTTTCCACAGTGGCTTTTGGACTATCTGTTTCCAGAAGTCTTGCTGAATGCGCTTATGGACTGTGCCTGTGTGCCCGTACTTTTCATACAGGTGGGGTGGTCAATCTCGTGTGTGACCTTACTGCACAGTTGCTTTTAGCAAATGCTCGTCAAAGAAGCCATCACAGAATCCATTTTCTAAGATGAAGCCTTCTGTCAGAAAATTATTTTATAAAGTTACTTTATTTCTTGTGACTCTGCAGTTCTCCCAACTGAGAGAAATGCATTGGATGTTCAGGGACAGGAAAAGACATTATGGTTTCACAGAAAAACAGTAGCCGTTAGAAATAATAGTTGTTTTCCACCTGGGAAAATTGTTCTAGGTTTTCTCATGAGTATCTAGGAATTTAAATGTAACTTCAGAAGAAACTCCCCTGTGTTCTGTTGGCTCCCTGTCTGGCATAGGAGCACAGCAAGCATTCTGTAAACTGCCACTTCCAAGTGTGGATGTTCTAGAAAATTGAGAGAATGCTACAATGTGCATCTTTCATGTGTTAAATCAGCAGATGTTCAGATCTTCTCATTAAAGGCTTCGTACTTGTTTCCCTTAGCTTATCACAAACCCCAACATTTTCTTTCAGGATTTGCTAGCATAAATGTAACAGAAAGAAAACTGTAGCTAGTAGACCTGGTATTCAGTAGTTCTATTTTGATATAACCTTGTAAAAACTCTGTGAAATCTTTTTGTTTTACAGTAAATGATGATTTTATGGTGGTAGTCACTGCAATATGTAGTTACATATTTATGTTGTTTTACCGTCTTGTCAAGAATGCATTTCTAGTAGCACCACAAATTGTTCAGACAAACCTGTCAGGCTCTTCGTGCATCTAAAAAATGTTTAGAAATATTCGTATTCATCACTTTGTATAAATTCAATGCTCAACTTGTGTGATTAAATTCTGTTAAGACTTTGTGCTATCACAGAGTCAAGTGCTTAGTATACTTTTTTGACTGAAAAAGATATTTGCTCCTATTAGAAGGCAAGGAGAATAAATAGGAGACACCAGATTAATACATCACCATAATCTGAATTTATTAACAAATGTAAAATCTACAGAAAATTGGAGCATGAGTATTTTTTAACAGCAGAGACAGTACTATTTTCTCAATACTACTTCTGATAATACATAGGATGTTGTTCTTCTGTGGAAATCCTCTTGTTAATGCTTATTTTTGTCTGTATCACATTGCCATTACTGTGAGGTGAGCTCTTTGCTATCTGGAACAACAGTCCAGTCTTGTCCCGTGATAGGGCACTCCTTAAGCAGAGAAAAGAGAGACTGTCTCCTTCCAACAGACTCTGGTATCCACAGGCAATTACTGTGGAAAACCTCTGTGATGGGAGACTATATAGTGTTGAGAAAAAATGTACAGTTGGACCACTTAATTCCAGATATTATGGACTGATGACAACTTTCTGGCAGTTGTAGGCAACCCTGTCTCATATCAATAAAGCTGCTAATGTAAATTCAAAAATGTGAGGGACAAAAATGATGTGCAATAATATTTCTCTGTGTTTTTCGATGGCTGCATCATTTGGTGGGCATCTCTCTGATTTGTGTTCTGTTACTTCTGGAAAAAATCTTTTATTAAGTTAGTATTTCATCTGCTTACCAGGTTACCTTAACAGCTGACTTCATCAGACCTCCCTCTAGAACTCATTATGAGTCCTTAGTTAGTTTTTAATTCAAAGTCTACTGAGGGTTCTGTTTAGCTAACTCAATTTCCTTTTGAGAAATTAATAAAAATTTACACTAAATTCTGTTCACTTTTTTACTGTGGAAGCCTCTGAAAATCAAAACTCTTTTTCTCACTTATTTTTATTTCAGAGCCTTATCTTTGAGTTACCCAAGTTACTGACTAGCTGATCTTTGTAGTTTTCCACTATTGCAGACTACTAAGAATAATTTTATAGGTTAGAAGAGTATTTATTTGGTTCTTCTTTTTCTGCATGGTATCATTCTTTCTATGTCCTGGAAATGCATTTAAAGAAATGCGATGAGGTATTTTAGTGATGTAAGTGACAGTTTTGGCTTTATGTCTCTTTATCTGAAAGACAGCATCTCCAGCAGCACAGACATATCTCATCTTGCCAAGGCCCAATGTAGAACATAATGTGTGAAAGAGACTCCAAATGAGGGGAATGGATCTCTTTCTTGCTTAAAATGCTATGAATTTATTCCTTTAGGGTGAATGACTGTATTTTATAACTCCAGTTTTAGAGATAATAAATAATTTTAGGCCACTGAAGTGACAGGGCAGTACATCTGTGTGAAAAGTGAATCATCTGGGGAATAAAAATGAGCAAGATCACTCTGAATTAAGTGCATGCGTCCACAGCCTGAGTTATTGGTTTGATATTCAGATGTTAAAGTGCAAGAGCTTGCTTTGTGCTAGTCCTATGGCCAGAGCTGCTAGAAAATGTGATCTCACAGGTTGAAGCTGCTTGGATCTGGCCCTGAAGCAGAGATGATAGAAACTCTGGTATCCTGTTTTCACCTTCTGGGCTGTCAGCAGTGTCTTCCAGAGCCAGAGACCTGGAAATTGAAGGATCTAAGTGACATGAGCATCCTGGTGACAAGGACATGAGGACAGTCTGCAGACCTCTGCTGTCCGCCCACACAGAGGTCCTGCTGGCTGTGGGATCACCAGCCCCAGCTTGAATGGGCGAGGAAGGCCTGCACATACCTGGCAATTGTGTCAGTGTCTGAAAGCTGGCCAGTAAAATTGATATTCTGTTGTTAGGGCTAGTGGAGATTTATAGATGGATAGACAGATAGATAGATAGAGAGATAAATAGATATTTCATTGAATGGACACTAGAAGTTCACAGAGCTGGTAGTTTTGTTTTGGTGAGGAACAGGCCTTTTAAATATATAGATTAATTACAATTGATTCAAACTGGTAGTAAAGTTTAAATTTAAACTTTTCAATTTGAACAGCTCTTTGGAGTGTCACTTTTTACAGTGACCCAAGTAATAATTCAAGAGAGTCCTGCTATGTCTTACAAAGTCTGGGGAGGTCGCAAAGGGAGAGGAACTTCAGTTTGTTGATTTTGGGTCCTAAAAAACATTCAGTAACTATTATCTGTAGTTAACAGATCCACAGGACTCATGCTGATTAATTTCCTTATCTGAAAGACGTTGCTTTTCATACTGTAAATGATACCTAATGCTCCCTGAAGGGCTCTATAGTTTATAGATTTTATAAAAGAATGAGGAAACGAATGCATTATTTTCTTGCCTTTTTGTGAAGCTGTGATTCTGTTATTCATACAATGCTCTATTTTAATACAATTTATGTTTTTACCAGCATTTTAACATTTCACTGTAAAAGAAAAAAAAAAAGAGTCTTTTATCATTCATGTTGAAAAAAGCACTTAAGCTTTAATCCACCCAGAGTCACTAACTGCAATTTGATCTTAAAGGATGGCGCTCATAAACTATGGAAAGGCAAGGGCTAAAACATTCTTTATGGTGTAAATGTTATAGTGCATCTCATATTTATTGAAGGGACCATAATTATGCAGAGCCATTACAGTGGATATTCATGGCACTGTATCAAGCAGTATCTCTGAATTTTTTATCAACTCTATGAGCCTGAATGAAGTACCTGTATCTTTTCATTGCATTCCACTTTTCCTCCTATTTAAATCAACTTCCTGTGAAAGACTGTGTTGTTGCATAAACATACACTGCTGCAGCACAGGATTTAAGGAAGTCCATAAGGATGGAGACTGTATAAGGTCTGGTTGAGTTATCCTTAAAGTGAACCTGTTGCTTTTTTAGAATTTATTTTGTAGCATTTTCTGTACCATCTTGTGTTAATAAGTTTGACTCCTATCTGAGCAATGTTCTAGTGCTGTGGGCACTTTTTAGCTCCGTATTAAGAAAGTACAAATTAATTCTCACTGCTTATTCAAAATGCTTTTCCAGTGTTGCTTTTCCTACTGGTTATTAGCATGAAGAGGTTACAAAGCTGACCACACAGAGCAAGTACAGATTCCTCGTAGGTTTAGGAATCGCCAGGTTTTGTGATGCTGTTTATCATTCTGAAAAACTGAATTAATTGCTATAAATTACATTCTGATATTGACATTGATATTGGAGAAGGACTGTTTACTAGGTCATGCAGTGATAGGACAAGGGGTAATTGCTGGAAAACTGAAAGGGGGTAGTTTTAGATCAGATATTAGGAAGAAATTCTTTGCTATGAAGGTAATGAGGCACTGGAACAGGTTGCCCAGAGAAGTTGTGGTTCCCCCATCCCTGGAAGTGTTCAAGGCCAGGTTGGATGGGGCTTTGATCAACCTGGTCTGCTAGAAGGGGTCCAAGCCCTTGGCAGTGGGGCAGGAACTAGAGGATCCTTAAGGTCCCTCCCAACCCAAACCATTCTATGGTTCCATGACATTTTTCTGGAAACCTTGTTCTCATGCAGGGACCTGGGGAACTGTGTCAAAGGAAGGCAAATGAAGAATGCATGCTTTTTAAGGCAGTTCCTTCACTGAAACAGCTGTTCAACACCCTAAAACTTCCAGAAACCTGGTCCAGCAAGGGAAGGTCACAAGTAAGAGCTCTGCCTCCTCCACCTGACCTTGCACCGGCAACTTTGCCTGAGTGTTTAATCTCAAGGAAAACCAAGACTGCATTCTAAAAGTTAGTTTATTAAACCATGCATCTTATCTGATTGCCTGATTCTATAGGAACTCTTTCTGATATACGTTTTCTGCATACAAGAAAAATAATATTAATTAAACCAAAACGTGTAACAAAGATTAAACTATTAGATATAAATCCATCTTTACACAGTATACAACTCTGTGTGCAAGTATGAAGATTTTCATATTTCAAAACAAAAGAAATGGTTAATAACTGAGAGAAAATTGAGGAGACTTCCCTTAGTGATTAAGTGTTCTATAATTGTCCAGTATGTGAATGAAGAAGGAAGGAAGGAAGGAAGGAAGGAAGGAAGGATGGAAGGAAGGAAGGAAGGAAGGAAGGAAGGAAGGAAGGCCTAAAACCTCTACTCCCCACTATTGGGGAAAAAAGCATCCTAAATAATTTCAAAGAATGATAAATTTACTCTCCAAAATGCACTGTAATACTTTGTAGTTTGCAATGAAAAGGATTCCAAACAAGTATACTGTAAAATTACATATATCCACTGAATTTATTCCTAATTATTGGCATTACATTTGGGAAGAGAGGATGACCCAGAAATCACTACCTCACTGCTCCTGTCCACTCTTTGACCAATGTCCACCTGATTTGAATCAACTGAGTTTTCATAGCTCAAAAGATTAAGATTATGGCACATAAGGCCAGGAAAACTGACTGTTTAGTAAGTATAATGTAGATTCAGGCTTATTTTCTGCAAGGAATCAGATGAAACATTTGTGAATGTTCATTAGGAAATGACTGTTCTCCTAAGTGGCATCCTTTGAGAACAGGGCTTTGATCTCATCTCAGAACATTACTTATGTTTTGGAGAAGCTAATCCAACTACTGAATGTTAAACTGGGAAAAAAGAGAAGTTGTTATATCACTGTGTATCTAAACTATCAGGTTTGATCATACTGTTCAATTTTTCTGTTGTTATATAAATTATAAATGTAAAGAGAGCGAACTCCTTTGCTTCAGCTGCAGGTGGTGGTTTGCTCCCGCAGGCCTGCTGTCAAAACCCTGGTGGGAATTGCAGGCTGGATGCATGACGACCTTTCTCTCTTGCCTCAGAGGCGTCGTCGACGGTTGGGCGAGGAACAAAGGATTTCTCCCCCGAGCCCGAGCCCAGGAGCGGCTCCCGGAGCACTCGAGGCTGGAAGGAGGCAGCAGCGCCCCGGCCCGGCCCCGGTCCCTGCTCGCCACGGCCGGGCGTGTGTCCGTGCCCCCGCACACCCGGGCACAGCGCGGAGCCGGAATGCCGCGCCTGCTGCTGCGGGAGGAGGAGGCAGCCGCAGCTGTCTCCAGAACAAGGGAGTGAGCGGCTCTCGGCAGCACAGGGCTGGGGAGAGGGCCGCTTAATGAAGCGTGACAGGTACGGGAGGAACGAAATCACGGCACTCGGCAGGCAGGCCATTTAAAATGGTAATACAGGCAGCCCTCATCTCATCCCAGCGCTGACACTCCTCAGCATCTGCCTGTGCCACTCATTCTGCGCAGATTGTCAGGTGGATATCAAAACAAGCACAGCAGGCAAATAAATACGTGAATCTGAGCAAATATTCCCTCTCCTGCAGGAACAGTAGACAAGAATGACTGGCAGGAACTCACTGCTACTGATGATCTTGGTTTTTTCTGACTACACTCTGTAGGTTATTTCTTGTCATGCCCTGCATTTCAGATTAGTTATGTAGGTCTCTGGTAAACTCCCCCCCGTCATATCAGTCTGCAAGAATATAATCTGAACTCGCTGTGTTACATCAGATTGCTGTCTGAAGAAAATTCAGGGATAAGCTTTCATGGTTTAATAATGGAAGTGTATTGGCTGAGATTTAATAGAACAGTTATTAATAGATCAGAGATCTTGAATTGCTGCTTTCATAATTTTTCTGCGTAAACTGACTGTATTGGGATTAAATGGAAAAACAACTACTTTTTTTTTTTTTTTTTTTTTTTTTTTTTTTTTTAAATTTTTTTTTTTTTACATTTCAAACTTTTATGCTCAAAACTAGGCAAAGTCTGTTAGTTCTTCATGGATTTGTTATTAAGAGAAGTGATGGCCTGACCACAGTGTGTTGCACAGACAACCTGGAGGCCCAGTTGAGAGTGTCAGCATCCTACAAATCACAAAGAGTACCTCCATCTTGACAAAAAGCTTTACTTCAGTGAGGAGATTTGGATCAGGCTTATTACTATTCTAGTTCTTAAATAGAAATTGAAAATACTAATAGCTGTCTACAAAGTAAGGTATATGAGAAAAAAATATTGTTAATAATGCACATTGAGATTATTGCCCTAAGCAATTCAATGTCGCATATTAAAAAGCGCTTTTTGGCTCTGATTTCTTCTGCTTGTACAACTCCTCTTTTGCATGTGGACCTGTCCCCGTTTACCTTAGGTTTCTTTATATTATCATTAACTTATCTTTATTTATCATTAATTCTTCCTCATTCACCACTTGCTTCTCTTCTCCTGTCCCTCAGACTGTCGGTATTGAAGCAAATGAAAGTGGTATTTGGTGCACAAGTGGTATCCAGAGCACAAGTCGTGTGAGAAGTGGCTCAGATAACTGGGGTTGTTTAGCCTGGAGAAAAGGAATCTCAGAAGCTGAGGAAACTTCTCCAATTCTGTGATACTTCCTACTGGATTGCATGGAATATTTTGGTTAGTATGTAAAAATGACACTTGAGAGTTAGATGGTAGTACTAATAATTTGTGCAGCACTTTTTTGCATCTTTGAATAGATCTCAGATTAGAAAACTTGATTTATTTGATTCTAGTTAAAAGACAAAGAAATCAAAACCTCTTCTCCCACTCCCAAGTCTTTCATTCCTCCCACAGAGCTTTTAATTGCGAGAAAAGAATGATTTTACTTTTTCTTTGTTTGCAGAAAGCAGCAGTAAGAGAATATACTTTTTCAGGCTGATACGACTGGGTAAGAACTAGCCCTTTTAACTATTTTATATTTACACAATTAGTTTATGCAACAGTTTTTCAAGTTATATTTTGGAGGAAGAAAATGAATAAATGGTATTAAAGTAATTTCTATTTTTGAAGAAATGTCCCTCCATTCAAGAAGCAAATGTCTCTCTCTTTTTTTTGTAGAAATTACATTCTTGTGAATGAAAATTCAACATCTTTCAAAAATCATACCATAAGACATTCTCTGCCCAGCATTCATTAACCCTGACTGCAGCAACTTAATGGCAAAGAGGAAAGAACATTATAGCTGTTTTGTGAATTGTGATATTGATAAGGATTTTAAGCTTTACTTTCTCATTCTTCACAAGCTGTTCAGATTTCTGTTCTGAGGACTGTTTAATTTGGACTGATTCTTTGGTATGTTTTGAATCACTCTCAGAGCATTTATAAAAAAAGCTTGTCTATGATTTCATCATCTCTGAATCATTTCATTATCTCTTTCAGTGTCCTAGACCTTTCCTGTGGTTTGATGTACAAGGCAAGGGCAGACTTCTTAAGTCTGCCAGACATTTTACATACCGTGCAAGCTCTTAAGCCTGTTCATTGAGATAAATACAGCACTTGTAGACTGATGAAACATTTGGCTATGCTATCACTTTGCTAAGAAGTTAAGGGAATTTGGGATCTTGCAGCTTTTTCATCTTTGAAGTTGTTACTTGAAGTTCAATTATGATTTCTTGTTCTTTCCAGATCTTTTCAGTTGCTTTATCAATTTGTCTGTTGTTATAGACAGTTTAGCAATAGCCTGCATGTTGTACACGCAGTGTATTTTTTTTTTCTGGAATGAAAATCACCAAATACTTGTCACAGATAATTTGCCTTCTAATATTTTTACAGCAACCCTATTCCAAAGTCACACTGCATTCCTCTAAAGAAACCTTTAATGATTCTGCATAACTCCTCAGCTGTGGAGTTCTACAATAGCTTTTTGATGCGCTATTTATGCACTGTTATTTTTTTTTTCATTAGAGGCTGTTATGCTTATTAGTAACTTACCATAAAGGAAACACTTCAGGATTCAACAGTGCACTGGGGTGATATTTTTAGAGTGAACTCATGGATACCTTTCGCTACCTGAAGCAAAATCTCAGGGCATCCTGTAAGGGGAGGCAGTGTAATTGAGCAATGCTTATCTTGGGCTTATGAGGGCAGATCTAATTTACCATACAAATAATTTTTCCTCCCTTTGCCCGTGTCCTTAACCACTTTTCCCACTCTTTCTCAGCTCTGTGGATCTTTCCTCCCACCCTTCACACCCACTCGTCCCATGCCTCCCAAACAAGGCACAGCACTTGCGTGTCTATTCCTCATTGTCCTTTGTTCCTCAACTGCTTATTCTGCTCCTCCCTCCCACTTCCGAACTTCTACCTTTCAAGAAGGTAAGTGTAATTTAGGTGTAATGAATGATGAATCTGATGCTTTCTGCTAATTCCACGTTCTCCCCTGTCTTTACCCAGATAATGTGATAGTTTGGACAGTCTCGTTTTTAGAGTAAGTCTTTGTTTTGACAGGGGCCTGTATTTTTAATGTATGCATTTCTGAAAGCACATGTTCCCAGAGGCAAGGTTATAGCAGAATGTCTTTATTTTAAAAGATGGAGGTTAGGAAGATTAGAGCCATTTCTTGGTGCTTGTAGAAGTTTGCTCCTTAGCCTCAGGCTCGCTCAAAATAAATCAGGCACAGGTAGGCTTTATTCCTGCAGTCAAGACATTCTACTGTGCTTCAGGAATGAAGCTGTCAGCCATAGTCCTTAGACTTTAGGCAAACATGTCAAAAGATACCTTCTACCTGCTCACTTCTTTCAAAGGAGACAAAAATGAAATCAGTGTTAAGTCTAGACCTTTGAAGCACATCATCAACTGGGATGGTGCCAAGGGTTAAAATGTTATTAAGAACCCAAGTTAGTTCCCATTGCCAGTCTGACTTTTGTCTTCAATATGGGTGGAAAGAGTTCCTTAAAAAATAAAGCAGCTTTTCAGCTGATGGATAAGCTCTATGGCAAGCAGAAAAGATTACTGTAATATTTTAAAAGAAGTGTTTGCTATCTGGCCTCAGAAGTTGTAATTAACCTGTGTGAGGCCAGAGCTATGTATTATGAAAGAGTGAACAGTATCTGTGCTGTCTGCAGAAGAGGCAACTCATGAATTTTACAGGCGGTATAGCATTTTAAAGTATAGACTTTTAAGACTTTAACTTTAAATGACAGTGGCATGATCTGTAACTGCAATATACTGCTGTAAACCATCTTTACCGTGCTCTGTATTACCTCTGTGGCTGTTTGTTCCTCAGTGGAACCTGAAAGAATAATACAGACAAATTTTATTTCTTGTTGTTTCACACTTCTTCACCACAGTAATATGCATAGCTAACAGGTTAACGAGTATGCCCCGCTCACTTTCTTTTTATTGAAAAGATTTAACAGGTCATAGAAAGCTTCTAAACCTCACAGTACTCTTCAGATCTTGCAGTAATAATAATGTTAATTTTCTCTTTTCAGTCTTTCTTTCTCTAATGCTCTCCTTCTTCACTGTCACACTCAACCCTTTTTATAACTTCTGACAGGATGCTGCCTTCAATCCAGTCCCTCCAACAATTACATTATGTGGGTTTGATTTTGTGTTATGTATTTAATGAGGCATTAAAAAAGAATCTTGGTAGGAATGAATCATTCTAACTTCACTGGGGCTGAATATCCAAACAAAAATATGTAGGAAAGTTGAAATTACTTTCTATCTACAGAAAGAAATGTTGAAATTACAGGACTCCTAATTTATAAGGTATCAAAAGAAGATATAAAGGGCAGGTAGGTGTAAGTGTGATGTAGAAGACTCAATCGGTTTTTCTCCTCTGGTTTTATTAAAAATATTCCTTTGAAAATGTATTTTGTATACCATTTTAAACATGAGAAAGTTAGAAGATATCATCCACACTTCTGTAAAATTCTAAATAATAATGAAATATTTGAGGTCCTCCAGCAGGATGGAGTTCTCCTCTCAGTTAGATGCTCGATCTTAACAGAAATCAAGATACAATCCAAAGTGCAAGAAGCACTGATTGTACTTTTAAAATCTTGATTATTCATCCTTCTGCTTTTGAAATTAGCTTTCTGGAATCCCAAATTATATTAATAAATTCTACATAAATGGTATGCCAAAATATGTATTCCTTCATCTCTTGTGTGTCTCAGGAGTGTAAGAGTGCTATTAGTACTGGACAGGTAACTCTTTATGTGACATAGGGTGGGTTTTTTAAAAAAAAAACCTAATAAACATTCCAGAAAACAGGGTTTACTCTGGCTTCTATATATTCATGTTAATGCAGATGAGCTGTTTTGTTTTTGTATCACAGCAATGGCAAAAAATCTCAGAATAATCTAAATTTGTGTCACTTGTCTAGGGATTTTTGGTCTTAAAAAAAAAAAATTAAGAGCTTCTGTTTTGTTTAAAGGTTAGAAGATTCTGTTTACATGTTTCAGTCATCCAGTCAGGGATGAAAATCCATATGGCTTAATGGATCACTTGCAGACCATAATCAAAAAGCATTAAATATCAAAAGTGAGCAGTAAATGCAGAGAGCATAACTAAGTCTTTGAGTAAACTAGAAAGTGAATATTTGCATATAATGAATGCATTCAGAATTATCACAGCAGACTTCCAGTACTTAGAGAGGGCCCACAAGAAAACTGGTGAAGGCCTTTTTAGACGGGCATGTAGTGATAGGACAAAGTGGAATGGCTGTAAACCGACAAGAGTGGGCTTAGAGTAGATAAGGGTAAGAATTTCTTTACAGTGGGTGTGGTGAGGCACTGGAACAGCTGCCCAATGAAGATGTGGATGTCCCATCCCTGGAAATGTTCAAGGCCAGGTTGGATGGGGCTATGAGCAACCTTCTCTAGTGGAAGGTGCTTCTGCCCATGGCTGGGGAATTGGAATGAGATGATCTTTATGGTCCCTTCCAACCCAACACATTCTATGAGTCTATGATTCTGTGATCATAAATATCAAAGAAAAAATGGGTGTTGTAGTTTTTCCTATAATCATTTCCATAGACTCAGTGGTTACTTTGCTCACCACCTCAAATTCTGTATTCGCTGAAAACAAACCCTAAATTATAAGCTTGCCCTTTGAATTTTGCATGGATACTGAATGCTTTAAAAGAATTTTCTGATATTGCAATGCAGTAACATCTTTGTCCCTGTTCATGAGTTTTCTAGACTTGGTGTTTTTCTCTTTAAGTAAATCTAAATGTCACTAGTGTGTCACAGGCCACATAATTTTAACTCCAAGGGCCGAGAGTCTAGGTTTAGGCTCCAGTGCAAGAGTCTTCATGGTGCATCCTCTCAGAGTTCTGCTTTACTGAGTATCCAGTCATACCAGGAGTCTCTTCCTTTCAGTGTCTGTAGGAATCATTACTGCGGAAAAACAAAGGATGTGAGGCTGTGGTGGTGATTGTCAGGAAGGAGGGGGAAGGTGCATGGGCTGGTCTCATTTCGCCCACGTAATCAGGAAGGTGAGAAGAACCATAAGGTCCCCGTCAATCCCAAAATTATGTCTCAGCATATCAGGCCTAATGGCTCTTTTTGAATAGTTCTTCTGACTGTTTGTGCTTCACCCCAGGGATGCTACTGACCTTTTTAATCCAGCCTTCTGCCCTAATAAAGGGAGAAACTTCTGCAGTAATTTTTTTTCTGAAAAAACCCCCCTCAAATACCTTTCATGGCCCTGAACTGGTCTAATTAATTAATGTTAAATGGAAAGAGCAGAATTAATCTCAAAGTACGTTACTTTGTTTTATTTCTCAAAATGAAAAATCCATTAGGAACTGATATTGGTAGATTCAGAGTTCAAAAATGTGCATAACCTAAAAAAATACCTTTAATTTTTATGGCAGTGTGGCAGTGGCTGTTATTTAAGAATGAGACATGACAAATAACACACAATGGGAAGGCTGATGGCATGTCATACATTGGGCATGATCAGCTGAAAGAAATGACTGATGCCTTCTCAAAACTGTCAGCTGTTGTCTTTGAGGATTTTATCTTCCAAAGATGGAAGGTGGAAGTATTCCAGTACTTGAGGAGGGAAACACAGCAGTGGAAGGGACAGCCAAGGTCAGAAATTCTAGATCAAACCACTCAACTTCAATATCTAAAAATAATCAGAGTGTTTTCAAGCACCTGGAGGGTTGCAAAGAAATCAGCACCAGGCAACATGGATTTGTCCAAAGCCAGCTAACTTCCTTCTTGACGGATTAACAGGCCTTGCTGTGAGCTACAAAGCAATAGAAGTTGTTCATTTTGAATGTCGTAAGAGATGTCTGGCTCTTTTGACATCTTCATAAATAAGCTAGGGAAACATATTCTTGGTTAAATTATTAGAAGGTAAATGTAAAACTCATTGATTGACTGTACTCAAAAGAATCAGTGGTTTACTGTAAAAAAATAATATATCCAGTGCATTCTGGGAGGGTCATTTTTAGGCCCATAAGAAAGACATAAATAATAGAATAAAGAGTATGCTTGCTAAAGGTGTAAACACACTAGAGGACAGGGCTTGAGTTTGAAATATTCTTGGAAAATCATAAGAAAAACATGGATGAGACTGGATTAATGTAGTATGAATAAGTGCAATCTCCCATTTAAGCAGTGGTAATCAGCTACTACAGTTCTTTTTGGAGAACAAGTGCCAAGTTTTGTGGGAAAGGACATGAAGTTTCTAGCTAGTCTGATTAAATCAAGAGAATCATTCTACTGCAATAAGCAATGGGCACAACCAAAGGAATGTCTGTGACAAAAAATTGTTTTCTTCTCTGTCCAGCTGGGTGAGATAGAGTTATCTGTAAGAGTGGAGCCCATTTGAGGCAACACACCACGGAGTGTGTGAGGAAGAGCAGAGAGAATAAACAGTGGGCAGACTGTCTGGAGTGATTTGACAAAGGGGAAAAAAAAGAGAATGAGGAAAGACAAGAGATGAGTTTTGAGCATGCAAAATACAGTTGCTAAACACAAGGAAAACCAGAATGAACTAGATGGCCTCTTGGGGGCCCTGTTTGCTCTATTTATGATGATTGTGGACAAAATCTGCAGGAGATCTTTGTTCTTTGCAGTTTTTTAGTACAAATAGAATTACATGGGTTTGGTTTTAATAGCACGTGCTTCTGCTCACCTGTATGCTTTCAGGGTTACTCTTCAAAGATTTGGATTTTAATTCTTGGATTAAGATCCAGTTTGAAAAATGCTGCTACTTTCGTAAAAGAGAAAATGTAATTTCCAACTGATCCTATTTCTAGCTTATGTTAAAGCAGCTTGATGGCTGCACTAATTTAGGCTATTTGCATACAACCTTGTTAGAGCTTGATGGATTTCAAGGGGTTAAGGTTGTGTATTAATTATCTGGACAGTACATTATCTCTGATGAGAGAGTTGGTAATGGATAGTTGCTAATTGTTTGGATTAGGGAAGACCATGAAGAATTTCAAGGGGGATAGAGGCAGCAAAATGAACAAGTGGTAGATGGATTTTAAGGTATATTTTGAAAGAGTGATAGGAATTAGAAATTCTTCTAGGCTCAATATCAAACATAACAACTCAGGAAAAACATGTGAGAGTCAATATGGGTAAAGGATTATGAGTTTTATTCCTTTGAGTTACAATGAGAAGGAAAGCTAGATATCATGATGTCTAAATAATGTCATAATGTGGTATTACAGCCCCATGTGAATTGCTGGTACATTCATCTCAAACAGTTCTTACTCTTCCAGTGAAATTATGTACATGCACAAGGGCATCATAGTTCGGCAAGGAAATCCTGAGGGGACTTGTTGAGACACTGTTTTGTTTTGGAGACAGGCTTTGAAGGGAGAAGAGAGAAAACAGGGAACACCATAGAATGAGTGAAACCATGTATGGCTTATAGATGTGTAGCAAGAGCTCCATTTTCCCCTAATCTGAGAGCAAGGAGGATGACCGCAAGCTTGAAAGTAGCAAAGGAGCTTTTATGATGTGTCAGTCACCTGTGGAGCTGATTGGCAGCTACAGCAGTCACATCCTGATCGTGGAGCATGCTGATCACAGAGACTCAGCATCCCTGATGAGACATGCCCTGAGGAATTTCTGTACATTAGTCTGTGGTCTTTATTTGGCGCACATCACCTCACAGGATATGTGTGAACATCCCAGTTTGCTGGATAAGTATGTAAAGTTCCAGCTCCAGCCTCAAGCCAGTTAGTTCTTCTTCCTGCCTTCTTTCTCTCCCACTTCCTTTTACCCTTCTGCCATTCGTCTTTTAACTCATATTTTACTCATGCCTAAAATCACAGGCTACCAATTGATCAATTATTTTTTACTGCATTTTTTTCTTTCTTTATTTATGGCCTTTGGTTATTTAAAAAAGGGTTTAGTCCTCCTGCTAGCCTATGATGTTAATATAAATCCTATTACTGTTCCTGCAGACCACATCAAAGAGCACCTAGCATTGCTGCTCTGATCCTACTCACTGCTGCTCTGATCATGTGCCCTTGTGCATTGCTTTTGCAGCACTGATGTTTTCATAAGAATCTGGGATGCAAATGTTTAGCCCTCTAGCTTATGCACAAATAAATTTTCCTCATCTGTGAATCGTGTCTGACTGAGTATGTTATTTTCTTAGGGTTTTTACACTGAAACTCTCTATATTTCAAAAATGTAATACTGCATCATTTTCTTCAACTTTTGCTGTGCTACTTTTATTCCATACTCTTGGAAAGGCCTGAATCATCCGTAGTCAGACTCCAGGGAATTAGGTGAAAGCAGTAAAATCTAGTCTGTCAAGAAGGGTCTTTATGAGTCAAACCTGGTGTGCCTTTCAACTCCTTTCATATGAAATGCCTCATTTCCTGCCTAGCTTGGTGATGGTTGCTGTTTAGGCTGTTCAGTGTATTGCCTTGACTGAAAAAAGATAATTCAGGTTGCACAGTGGCTTAGACTCAGCAGTTCGTTCCTGTGTTTAAATGGCAGGCCTTCTGCACTGCCCTTAATGCAACAGTGCTGGGTGAGTGGGCACAGCATCATGTCATGGTGCAGATACACGGCCAGGGCTGGCAGCAAAACGTGGCTTGTTTTCCCCTCTGTGTTACAAAGAGCTCTCAACGGCAGTTTACCATCATGAAGATAACTTTAACTGCCTGACACTGGCTGGTCCTTGGCTCCTGTTCACCTGCCATGAAGATCTCTGCTGGAAAGTCTCATTTTAGGCAAACAGTAAGTAGCAGATGATCAGAGTGAAGAGGGAATGAGTAAAACTAAAACATGATGTTGTTTTAGCTGTTAAATATTTCCTTTAACAACTTAATGCTTCTTCTTGTTACATAATAGGTGCACAGAACTCCTGCAGATGTAGGGCTATGTGTTCATGTTTCTGGCTGAAATAAAAATCTGATTCTGGCTTATTTTTATCTATCTTTATTTAGATAGATATTTCAGACAACAGTTATGGGAATATCTAGCAACTACGATATCCCATTTTAACGTACTTAAATATTTCTGTTTCAGAAACTCAGACGAATCAAGTAATGTAAGACCAGCAGACAATTTTCTTCTTTCTGCTGAAATTCATTTAGTCGCCACAGCCTTTATGTGCAAAAAAATGTAGTCCAGTGCACTTCTAGGAATTCTGCTGTTGGATTTCTTCTGCCTTCCTTTTGCAGATAGTAGTAATTTTTTAATTTTTATTTTTATTGTGGTCTATCACTGACATAGAAGTTATTAAAAATATTTTGCAGTGTATACTTCATTTTAATCCTCTGTCAATATTTCACTAAAAGATGTGATCATTTTTTGTACCAATAAGTTAAGTTGCTTACTAGCATGGGTTCTGCAAAAACCTCAGATCTGAAGACCTTTGCCATTTTAACAAAACCTAAGTATTTGTATTAGGCTGTATTTAAAGACTTGTAGTATAAGATGAACACTGAGACTCTATGCATAAGAAGTCATGTTTTCCTAAAGCAACTGAGTAAATGTTTGTGTAAGTAATTGGATTTGCAATTTGTTTAGCTTGTGTGTGCCTTTGAGTGTCATAGGAGAGTTAACCCTGCTGGAAATCTTGCATGATGTGATGGTCTTAAGCTCTAATGAGACAGTCTAACACAAACTTCATAAGGTTGAGTGATAGACTTCTGAATATATTTTATTGTCCATCTTGGTTTACAATGTTTTACTGACATATTCTCTAGCACTTTTAAAGCCATTTCTAACAAAAATTAAAAACTAAACTTTATTAAAAAAAAAAGAAAGTGTGCCAATTTGGTTCGACAGTTGGACAGAAGTTAGTGCTGGATCTCATTTTATCTGAAGCATTTTGACCATCCATAAAACATAAGCAAGTTTTGCCCAATTTTTTCTTATGAGCGAACTCTTAACACTGTAATACAGTACATCCCCACACATTCTCTCTATCTGTTGCCAACATGATTATATATAAAGTCTCAGCATTAAATTTTTCAATTCTTTGATTTTGTTAAAGAAACTGACAGAGTTACAAAGGAAAAAGTTTGTGGGAATACAATTCCTCTTCCCTTTAGAAAAGTGATTTTAAAATAGAAGTTACATTATTTTCCACTTTTTGCTATTAGTAGATCTCCTGGGTACAGTTACCTTGGAAACATCATATTCTAAAGGAATAAGAATATATGGAACATTTTCTTGCAGCCATTGATAATGTCTGGAAAAATGACGCTTCTGATAGCAGTAGAGAAACATACAGTTTAGCTGAACCAGAAGCCTGACCCCTAAGATAAAATTTGGAAAAGAGAGAGAAATCTTGGTTTGGAATGTCTGGAAGTTGAAAATATGTGATGCTTTCCAGCCTCTGTTTTATAATACCAGCTGGTGGCTTAGTGGAAAGGATTGTATTCATGGATCATGGCTTTATCAAGTGTATTATCTAAAGTAGAGCGCAATTTGAGCATAGTACATATATTAGAATATAATTACACCATTAAGTTGCAAAGAAAGATGATGCAATATTCAGGTCTAAGCTCAGTGCCTAATTATTATTTACAGATATCATGATTACAACAAAGCTGGAGTAAACAGTGAAAATTCAGCCTTTCTGAATTATTAAAATCTTGGAAGCATTATTGCTATTAACTACTGTTCCTTTAAATTTCTGAGAGTTGACAGTGACATGTGCCTTATTTTGCATGAACCCTGATGTGGAGAGTGTTATGATCAAGTGAAGCTTTTGAAAGGCTTCCTAAAAGTCTTCCTTGAGTCTACGGGATGGGATTTTCTTAAACTCTCAAAGGACACTTGAATCTACACTGTACTTCGTATCTACACAGGATCCAAACCTACGCAGGATCCCTGGAAAATCATAGTCCTCATTCAACATTTTGGCACTTTGAAATCTGTGAAGTCTGAGAGCTGCTTATGGGTTGTTCCTGTTGAAAGGCAGATTCTCCAGATGGGACTGGCCTAAAGGCAGGATTGCATGGTCCACTGCTATCCTAGCTGTGACAGGAAGATGCTTTGTAGGAAGCAGAATAATTCTACCACCAGTGATGTTGTCGAGTGCTGTTTATTCATTTACCTCCACCTCAGGAGGTAATACAATCTCTATTTTTCAGTTTCATTTACTGAGAGATTTGATTTTATGTTACATCACATACTATTTACAGTTCTTAAAAGGGGGAATAGGTAAACTTATCTTTTCACAGTCGTCTGACTGTAAAGGCTGATGCCTTGTCATCGACAGTCTGTTAAAGCCAGTACTAAAACAACCAATGGCACAAGAGAAGATCTAGTTTTCTGTATTTGTAAATCTTAACAAATGAAACCTTTAACAGCCCTCATGTACAGATGAACACAAAGAGATACACTGTCTAGAAAGGTGACATCTTTGGGTGATAATCAATAGATCAATCTGGATACTCAGGTGAAATCAAACTCAAGATATTAAGTCATTATATTGGTGACGTAGGTATTATATAAAAAATTAAGAAAGCAATAAATGCCAAAGGCATTTTATATGAAATTAGTCTATAACTACTTCTTCCACTATTTAGTTTCAAATTTGTTTCTTCAAAGCTTTAGTTTTCTCTCAGAAAATAGCAGAAGAATGAAAGAGAGAAAAAGATGTTGTCAGAGCTTCTGGCTGTGTATCAGGTCCCTTTTCCTTGTACTAACTGGTCGAATAGCTTTTCTTTGAATTTATAACTGATAAGTTGTGGACTGCTGAAAACACCTGAGAACAGAAGAGCTACAGCTCTGGTTTGTGGAAGGGAGCAGATGTTCAACAGATGCTTGATCAAACTTTTGCACAGGGTACTGAGGATCTCAGAAAGTGACAAAATAACAGTGCAAGGGAAAAAAGCATAGAAGAGAAAGAAACTTATTCAAAATTGCGTTAAAGGTTACTGGAAATACTGTGGAGGTTGAACTGGGAGTACTTTTAAAGCAATAACGTCGATTTTAATTTATTGTTGAGAAGGAGAAGAGTAGCATTAGACAGCATGCTATTGTTTGTTGTTTTTTCCCCCTTAGATTTTTTTATACTGATTTCTTTCTCAGGGAAAGACACTCACCTCTCAAATACTGACCATGAGTCAGACAGATTTTATTTATCACAGAGTGCTGGAGCCATGCTTTGATTGTGTCTTGCCATTTCTATAATCCAAGTTAGCAAGTTCTGTTAGTTTTAGGGAGAGGATGTGCCACTGGGAATTAAAGATTATGGTACCAGCAGTGTCAGGCAGAACATCAGTCATGTGCTTGCTGGAAAAACAGAAATAAAAAAACCCAGTATAACACCTTCAGCTGACCCATTGGAGAATGAATTTTATCCACTTATCTCCAGTGATGCTGTGAGACCCTGTATGTAGTTAAGGTGGGCCATTATGGTGCTGTGGAAGTCAATATAGCCAGGCAGTGTGATGAGTGCCTGACCCAGCACATGCAAGGCTGAGTGCCTAAAGACTGTTCCTAACACATTACCTCATGCTCAGAGAAAAGGCAGCCGGTCTACTGTCAGTTTAAAGAGACTTGAAAAAACAGAATGGAGGCTGATGTATCAAGTCAGCAGTGAGGAGAAATATTTGTATCATTGACAGTCCAACAAGAGATTTGGAGCCATTATCAATCTTGTTCGATAAGGATGAAAAAAAAAACAAACCAACCAGAAAGAAAACCAAAAGGAGAGAAAACCAAAGATGAACTCCTGATTAAAAAACACAAAAATTTTATCCTGTACAAGCTTTTCTTTGAAAAGTAGTCTACATTTTCCTCTGGAATGTGGTGCATTACTCTAAACAGATTTTGTTTCTCCCCAGATTCATAATGATAGCTGGGTATTGTAGGGACTACATCTGAAGACTGAATTTTATATGTAAGCATCTTTCTTCAGCAATAATGGCAAATAAAAGGAAAACACTACCTACCAATATCAAAAGAACATTTGGTAAAGTCCAGCTCTCCAGCAGACCGAACTCTAAGAAAGGAGCCCATGGGTTCCTTGTGCCTAGGCATCTTTAATCAATTAAGTTTGACGGGTCTTTGTATCTTGCACCATTTTTTTCCTGAAGGTTGTTGCCTGCTATAAAACATTCATACTTTTATTGACTTATTAACTGATTTAGCCAAAAGTCAAAGAGATATTTAGGCTCTAGGTGTTGGAGCAGCACTTTGGCATTCAGTTCACAAGACGTCTTCAAATGCTATATAAATAATGTTTTCCAGCATCCTCATTATGCAATATGACTGGTGTCTTTATGTGGATCCACGCTAATTCACTGCCAGAATACACATGTTGCTCATTAGTCTCTTATCTAGCAGTTTATCAATCATCATCTTAAGCACCCATCACTTCATTTGCAAGGCTTTATATTTTTCAGGTCAGCTCACTGTTGCCTTAACGTGCAGTCACAATTCCTTATTGTTCTCCGGCCTTTTTCCTCCATGAAAGCTCACTTCTGACAACAAAAGTATTTAGATACCATGACAATGTAGGGTTTGCAGACGTGTCTGGCTGCAAAACATGGACTGCAGGATGTGGGCACTGGGAGAGGTAAAAACTAGATGACCCTCAGAGTGTGGGGTGGGTGTCCAGGACTGGCAGCTGGAAGATGAAACCAACGTCCTTCCCATACACGTGGGACATCCTTCTCATTTGTGAATAGCTTCTGTTAGCAAGCAGGAAAACAGAGGAGAGGCTGAAATATTTATACCCTCAGCAGCTTGAAGGGCCACCCTGGATGGCGCCAGTTAGAACTGCTCCGTCGTGTCAGAGAGCAGCACATTGCGTCACACTCTTCTTAAAAGGTCTGCTGGCTGCGCTCCTTCCTGGCACTGACAGCTTTAGAGAGAAGTGATGAGGAAAATTTTATAGCAGCAGAGAATTATTCTGAACTAGGGAAATATTCAGCTCAGCTGCTCGGTGTGTATGCAGTTACATAACTAATGCCGAATAAGACAAAGTACATTTAGCAGGTAGATTAAAAAAAATCACAGAGGTACAATAACACAGTTCTACCTTAGTGAATCGTCTTTCCTAGGTAGAACCATTACTTAAAGATTGCTACAGACCATAAGTTAAAGCAAATTAGTTGCGTGAAGATGGGGAGAAAGATAGCTTTTTTTATCTGCTTTAATTTAACATTCTGGAAACTTCCTTTTAGTTTCAAGTAGTTTATTCAAATTTAATCATGGGGGTGTCAGAGTATGAAAACGTCTAGTTATGATGTTGTTGGAGAATTTCAACTTTCACTTTAATGATACTACTTGTGCCTGTATTGAGAAGAGAAGTATCCATGGAAACAGTGCAGTAATTCATAAACTGTAGAGCTGTGTAGTCTCTCCACCACAAATATGTTTCAGCAAGAAAATCAAGAAGACACTTTTCATGTCAGTGTTGCACAGCTAAAGAGGATCTCTCTTAAGTCAGTGATTTGAGCCATTCCACAGTATATAAAATTATTCGGTATTTTCTGACTTAAAGAACTGAGAAAACCAGATCAGAATCATGAAATTCTCACCTTCCCAAGCAGATAATGTATCACAAAAAAAACCCTGAATATGCATTTTCATGTGAACTATCAAGTATAAAGTTGAATTCAAACTGCTTCTACGAGTATTTTTTTTTTAAATTATCAGATCGTAGTGGAATAAATAAAAGAGAAATAGTCTGCTGGTACCTGCCTAGATTATAGTTTGTGTTCCTGTTTAAGTCCAGCTAACTAAGCATGAATCAACTTGACTAAGGTAACATGATAAAAATCTAAGTACTCTGGAGCTTTCTTTCTAAGGCAAAGATTTTTTTTTTTAGGGTTGGTTTGTTTGTTAGTTTGTTTAGTTTTTTACACACCTGCAAGCATATCATTTTACTCAAGTTAAATGTCAAACAACTCTGTTGTTCAAATTAGTGCAAAAATTTATTTTGGCTATATTCTTGTAAAATGAAAATCAAGGAACTGATTTTCTAGACTTGGACTTTTCTAAGACTTGCTGTCTAACATTGGTCAAGTCCGTGAAGACCACATGTCCAAAAAGTTTTTTCCTCCTTTCTATTTTCATTCAAAATGAGTAATTCACGTTGCTGTGATCCTGGCTGGAGGCCATTTTGCATTGAGGAGTTGGTGATCCCCGTCCCAATGAGTTTGTGCAGGTGCAGCCCCGTGCTGTGCTCCGCCAACTGCACAGCATGGACACCAAGCCAGTGTTGGACTTTGCATGTCCCTTGGCCACAGCGTGAACTTGGTCTGTGGGCAGCTCCCACCCAGGGCTGGTCATTATGCAGCAACAGGTTATCAAGTGAGATGCTTTTTGTTTGACAATAGAAAAGACAACTGGAATTTTTTCTCCAAAGCAAATCCTATAAGAGCACAAAAGATTAAAGTGAGATTGCCTTAGCATGGATGAGATCTGCACAGTATGCCATGCCCTCGCTGGACATCTGTTCCGTGCTGCCCACCTCAGGGTTTCCAGCATGTGAATGCACTTAGGATTGTCTATATTATCCTCTATTTCTTTATACTTTTTGCTCCAACAAATGGCATTTTAAGGGATTCTTTCCTGCAGGGTCCGAGTGCCTTTCTTAATGGTACATAAATGAGCTATCATCTCCTGGTACAAAACGTGTATGTAATCTAGGTAATCAAATAAATCAGCTTTTTAAAATGCCAGAGGGATTACACATAGCTCACAGTGAGAGATGAGGCATTGCTCTGACATGTTGCCTTTCTGCTTGAGCTTGGAAGTTCAAATACTGATATGCTATATTGGTGTCTGATAACCAACATTTCTGGTTTACTACTTAGTACTTCTATACAAACTTTCTTTCCTCTGAAGAATGCCCTATGTGCTAAACATCAACACGTATTTCAAATAACCTTCCTTTCCAGTTACTAAGATAAGGTGCTTTTGAGATAGACCAGGTTAAAAGAGTTTTGGAGGAAATTTTGAACAAGATGAGCAGCCTCTTTTCTTGAGCTCTCTGTACCAAAAATAGCTTTTCCAAATAACCTTAAATGCTGGCAAAATGAATTTTGCTGTCACAGTTCAAGGAGGTAGTATCTGAAGCAGAAATAACCTTTTTAAGGAGACTTTTAAGGAGAAGGTACGGTTGAGCTTATAATACAATATATACTTCAACATTGGAGTAGGAAACTACTCCTATGTTGTCTTAATATGATTTTTACTGAACAGCCTTAGACAGTAATTACTTATTTCAAGTGAAATAACGGGCTGGACTTTTCAGTCTTCAATACCTTCAAATTACTGGAGCACTGAAAGCTAGCATCTCAAAAATAGAAAGAAAAATTACAGCCTTACTGTTGCATCTGTGTTTAACAGCCAGTCCTCAAAAGTGAATGACCAGACAGGTCAAATACAATCAAGACCTTAGACCAAAAGTGAAAATGCCTTTCCCTTCAGTAATTATAGGACAACACTTGCATATGTAGTAGTACAGTACAGGCTAGCAGAGAGATCTGCTCTGGATATCTGATTATATAGTTTGGAGCCAGCACAAGCAGTAGGTTTTGTTGCAGGTGATCAGTCATGGACAGTTTTTGTAGTCTGATGCACAGCTCTAGGTGTGACTAGGTCATGTGGTCGCTGGACAGTCAGTGACAAAGAATTTTAAAAAAAGTTCCTGTTTTCCCTCACCATTCTTCAATCTATATCGTCTCCTTGAGCTGGAGATTCCCTTTTTCTCTCCCTACTGTTCAGGATATGCACCCTTCTGAGAACTTGCTAATGACTTCATGAGCACAACTGAGCCATGAGCATTACTTCTGTCCTGCTCTAAATCCAGTCGCTGCCCAGGTTGCACTCAGATTGATCAAGACGTGACCATCTGTGCTCATAGTCTTAGCCCCTCAGGTTTCAACCTGTGCTTATGCTTTGTGCTTCCAAGGCTTCTGGTACTCTGCAATCAGTACTCTGCACACTGACTTATTTTAGGGTCACTAGTAGCTCACTTGACACAGAAATGGCTTCTTTGGTCTGTATGTGTACATTATTACCTTGCCTACATGCTGTAACCTCTGTCCAAAAATGACAATGTTACTTCAAAAGAAAGACCCTTATAAAGATTCATGACTTGGTTACAGTATGTTTTTTGACACTGGAATATATTATCGTTAGTTTACTTTTAGTATTTTTCGGTGAAATTATTTTGTTTCAATGCCCAGGGAGATGTGTTAATGCAAGTGTAACCTGTCTATCTGGAGGACTCTGTCACACTGTAACTGATTCAGGTTGGTAATCTTAACAAAAAGTACCATGGCTAACTTGCCTTAATTTATTGTAATATGAATTTCACTGTTGTTTACACTAGTGCACATTCAGAGCTATTAGGTTGTGTTTTGTATAAAATCACAGAATTAGAGAATCATTAAAGTTGGAAAAGACTTCCAAGATCATCAGGCCGAACAATTAACCTAACACTGCCGGTCCACCATTAAACCATGTCTCTAAGCACCACATCTACAGCGTGTGTTTCTCCTATCAATCTAGTATTTTAAGTACATACCACTCCCACTTAAATTCTCTTGTCTGCATTTATAATATGTCCTTCTTTTCTACCTGTAATTCTTTCCTTATTACAAAATTCTTCTTAATATGTCATTTTCATAACTGTTTCAGGAGCTTTTCTTACCTTTTATTTACTTTCCCTTTCTCATACCAGCATAAACCAGGAAGTTTTTTATAACTGAAGTTATATTTTCTCAGATAAAAAATAATCTTCATGAAAAGTAACTTTTACTTTCAAAGTAAATAAAAATTGATTTATATCCATTAGTTTCTTTGTTCTCATATCAAACTGTTACCAGAAAACAAGATGTTTTAGAATTTAAACTGCTTAACAAGCTGATATGAATAGTCTTACATTTCTCTGTGAGGGTATACTAAGAAAAGTACAGACAATGTGCTTAATCCAAAATTACTTTAAGAGGAAGTAGAAGAGATTTTTTTATATTTTGACATACAGTTGTTCCTAGTAATTTTACTATGCTCTCAAATTTTTTCATTTCAACCTGGAGACCATTTTACAGCCTGTAAACATAAGCGCTTTTTTTAAAGTTTTGAGAGAATATGTTTTACATAGCTTCACATCTTCTACCAGGTACCTGTGGAACTTAAAACACTTGATCCCAGGTTGGCTGTCTGTGTGGAATCCAACTGATACTTTCCCAAACTAGCTATACAAGAAATGTCTTTAAAAAGTGTAGGGTTGAAACTCTGTAGAATATCATGAGATGGGACATGTCACAACAGTCACATTTCACTTTTCCCCCTTTTCTCAAAAGCGGTTGTAGGACTTCCTCCTACTATGTCCTCAGGAATTTTTTCTAAAGCTCTATATTATGGAAGTCATTTGTTTAAAAGATTTTGTTTGACTCTATTTATTTCTCCCTCTTTTAATAATTCCCTGAAGGAAATTTTCAACACCTGCTTTTGTATCCTGAGTGTTGAGATGGGGTTTTGTATTTCTTCACAATTTTGTTCTCCATCAGAAGGCTTGGTGCATAAAATGCACTGTTCCTTTGCAAGTTGCATATGTTTTCTTACAAACAAGAACTATCTAGTTGTTTATACTCTGAATGATTGAAATTACCTCACCTTTGCCATGTCTCTAATCATCTCCTTTTGATGATTTTACTTCTTGATACTTTTATCCCTAAGCATTGAAGGACTATTTTCCACACTTTCAAATTAATATCTAATTACTATTATTTCTGATTAGATTTTGATTTCCTCAGAAATTCTCAATTCTAGCTTTATTTTGCCTGTTTCATTCTATTCTATAATACAACAGGACTTACGGAAACACATACTGTTGCTCTCACAGTATATTAATCCTAACCATAATTAAGTCTTCTTAGATTCTGACAGTGGGATAATTTTGGACATTACTCATGTGTCTTGAACTAATGAGAGTATGGCTAAGCCGATTGGTGAATTTGGATGTAAGTATCCAATTATGCCTGTTTATATTGTTATGAAAATACGTAGTGCTCTTTGCAGAGTCTTTATAGATGACAAAACTAATTAATCTAATTTTGCTGTTGCTTATTACACTATGAAAGGATTCACTGCCTATTGTTCATTTCCCTACATCTTCCTTTAATCTGTCATCACTAGAGTCCATAAAAGCAACTTCCATGGCATGTGTTTGGAATTTAAATTCAAAAGAGCCCATTTTCAAGTTCTGCAGCAAATACATCTTTTATATTGTCTTACTTTTCCTCATTGAAACCTTAGGTACAGATAAGATAAGAAAGGCTTTTTCATAGTATCTTTTTCCAATAATTCTTTAATGACTTCCAAGCCAAAGCCTGACAACTGCATAATTTTCCCAATTTCTGTTGTGCTGTTTAATCTCCACCATGGAATTGCACAGACATTTTAAATTGGAGAGACCTTTCTGTATCATTTCTCCCAAAGCTGTGCTGTGCATGTAGTTCTGTTTTGCATGACCCTCAGCCCTACTAAGAACCCCTGAGCTTCAAACCAGAAAGGCTGCACGTGTAGTGCACCTAGCGTGGTTTGAGAATCTTTGCCAGTTACGCTTTCTTATGGGTGATGTTAGGCCTGGCCCCCTTAGGTCATTGCTCCCTTAGGTCATTGCTCCCTGTCCTTTCACTCCCTAGAAATATTATAAAATCCTTTATAAAGTTAAGATTTCCAGGCTTTCTTTTTGCCCGTTTTGCCAGTCTTTATTGCTTTTGCCAATGTAAACAAGAAGAGAATCAGTACTGATATTCTAGTAGGGTCATATTGATCCAAATCTCTTAGTCTCCAACTTTATTCAGACTAAAACAGCTGACCTGAAAATAGGCTCTCTCTTTCTCTCCCCCTTCCTAAATCTTTCCTTTTTTTTTTTTTTTTTTTTTCCCTTTAAGAATTCAGAGGAAAATAGTAAGGCTAGAAATAGGTGGATATTACTTTCAAATGGATCTGCAACCTGTTAGATGCAGTAGATTAACTCTAGCAGCAATGTAAGTGAATGGTAATTCAAATGATGTGAAAAACAAAGCCACACTGAACAAACAAGTATAATGAGTAATGCTCAGGCCATCAGTCTAAAAAATATTAGGGTCTTTTGTAGTCATGCAGAATCCCTTCTTTAAAATGGATCAGCCTGAGCTATGGACTTTGCCACCAAAGAAATTATATGGCAACTTATTCAGTGATTCTTCATCCACAATGCTTCAACAATAACTGACAAACCAGCTCATCAATACATAGTTAACAGCTTTAATTTGGCTTACTGATTTGTTAGATCTCTGCAGGCTTCTCTATCCTTTACACCAATTCACATTTATCTCACATTTCTGCTGCAATAATGATTAGTACCGAGGCTCTTTGCTGCACTAAAGGGTACGCTGCATCTTTCATTTCTTAATGTACTGTTCATTTTGGGTTACAGTGAACTGGAAAAATTAAACCATAAACATCAAATATATAGCTAAAACATTGCAGAAGGCTCAGTGGATCAGCCTATTTACTCTGTAGAGGCTATGGAAATATAATTTTATAGAAGCATTTGTTTTCAGTCTAGGTTCACGGACAGGCAACACTGTTGTCTTAGAAACTTGAGGTTCAGTGTTCTCCAGCTCTGTTTTTCAACAGAAGTGGAAAAACAAAAGATTTACATTCAAGAAAATATAATCACAGGAACCATGCACTTAAGGTTTCTAAAGCATTTTTCTTTAATGGGTTATGATCATTAGTGTTGGAACTTTCCATATCACCTATACTTTCCTTTGCAGTTTATTTTCACTGAATCTGCGACTTGGCCACTGAACAATATTTGTTGGAGACAGTGCAAGGGGTGTCACCAGCTCTTCGGTAAAGCCAGCATTTGACACCTTAAAAATCTGTGCTTACCACCTGTTTTTATTAGGAAAAATATATAGAATCAGATCACACACATTCCCACTTGCAAATATTTACTGGGATAAAAAAAAAGAAACAGGTGTCATATATTTGGGCTCTTGAAAAGCCATGACTTTTTGGTACATTTATTACAAAATATAAAGGTATTTGCTTTTGTTATATATGACAAAAGTGCTTGAGGTAGCAGAGGAAGTAGGGAGAAAGAGGCTTTTATTAAAAGATCTGTGGCTCTAAATCTCTAAGCCCTTTTGCAGGGATGTGTACACTGTCCGCATCACAGCACTGTTCAATAGCAGCATAGGCCAAGAATAACTTCCAGATACCTCAGCCAGGAATTTGCAGAGAATAGCAGGAGTGGGGCTCCACTATTTTTAACTGCTGTTAACTGTAGATAACTACTAATGAGAAAAACTGAAGTTGACAGGCGGTCATGATGTATCCTAGAGTGATGTAGCACATCTCTGATCCATAACATTTAAATGTTGACAGCACCATATATTTAAGGGAAGTTGCTTTGTTCCACTGGAAACAATACAGCTTACTGATGTGAAAGTATTGATCAAGTGCAGTCAAATTTCATCTAGGAGATGTGTTTGGATCACAGCCTCTCCACTTCTTCTTGGTGCTCAGTGGGCTTGAAGGAGCTATCAAAGCCAAGAAATAGCCCCTCTGCTTTCTCTTCTGACTCGTTATGTTGGAGAACACTTTCATTATTGTAGCTTCTAAATTTTCTCAGTATTCACTCCCAGTTCTAGGTTGGTGAACCAAAATGTGGCATTTTGTCACTATATCTTAAAAACAAATGGAAATGCCAGGAATAAGCCATTGGGAGTTAGAAGCCTAATTACAATGTGGGTCCAAGTGAGCTTTGTAAACCATTAGAAGCCATCTGAATATGATTAACATTCAAAGACAACAACCTTCCATACGCAATATCCTGGGTTTGAAATCAGCAGCAGTAACATCTTGTGCTCGGTCTCAAACAAGCTGAATTGCCATCGCTGGAGGAATAAAGTCAGCTGAATCCCTTTAGTGTGAGGATGAACTGTCGCTGACTGAGGTGAACAGCTCCCGTGCAGGCGTATTCTGCAGCAGAGCAGGGGATTGTGGTGAGCAGAGCAAATTTCTAGAGCCAGGAAAACTGCATGAGAATGCTGAGACCCATGTGGAGTCTTTACCCTTAAGTAAAGATCAAGTTTATGACCATGTGAAGAACCTGAACGTACATAAATCTATAGGACCCAATGAGATGCATCCCAGAATCCTGAGGGAAATGGCTGATGTAGTTGCCAAGCCATTCTCCATGATACTTGAAAAGTCAGGCAGTCTGGTGAAGTCCCGAGTGACCGGAAAAAGGGAAACATTGTACACAGCCTTAAAAAAGGCAGAAAGGAGGACTCTGGGGAATACTTCCACCTCTGTGCCTGGGAAGATCATGGAACAGATCCTCCCAGAAGCTATGCTAAGGCCCATGAAGGACACATAGGTGATTCAAGACAGCCAGCACAGCTGCACCAAGGGCAAGTCCTGCCTGACCAACCCTGTGGCCTTCTGTGTTCACTCCATCAGTGAACAAGGGAAGGGCTACAGTTGTAATTTATCTGGACTCTGTAATGCCTTTGACACTGTCCCCCGTAACATCCCTGTCTCTAAATTGGACAGAGATGGACTCTGATGCATAGATTGTTAGCTGGATAAGGAATCAGTTGGATGGTTGCGTCCAGAGAGTAGTGGTCAAGAGTGCAGAGTCCCCGTGGACACTAGGGATAAGTGACGTCTCTCAGGGGTCCAAACTGGGATCAGTATTAATTAGTATCTTCATTAACGACATAGAGAAGGGATCGAGTGCACCCTCAGCAAATCTGCAGATGACACCAAGCTAAGTCATGCTGTTGACACGCCTGAAGGACAGAGTGCCATCCAGAGGGACCTAGACAAGCTCCAGAAGTGGGCCCACGGGAATCTCTTGAGGCTTAACAAGACCAAGTGTGAGGTTCTGCACCTGGGTCGGGGCAACCCCCGGTGCCAACACAGGCTGGGGGGTGAACAGGTTGAGAGCAGCCCAGGGGAGATGGACTGATGGACTGGGGGGTGCTGATGGATGAGAGGCTGGACATGACCTGGCCATGTGCACTTGCATCCCAGAAGGTCAAACACATCCTGGGCTGCATCCAAAGCAGCGCGGCCAGCAGGGCCAGGGAGGGGATTCTGCCCCTCTGACCCACTCTGGTGAGACCCCACCTGCAGTGCTGCATCCAGCTCTGGGGGTCCCAGCACAGGAAGGACACCGACCTGGTGGAGCAGGTCAAGAGAAGGCCACCAAGTTGATTAAAGGGATAGAACACATCTCCTATGAGGAAAAGCTGAGAGGGTTGGGTTTTTTCAGCCTGGAAAAGAGAAGGTTTTGAGGTGACCTAATTTCAGTCTTTCAGTACCTGAAGGGAACCCACAAGAAAGATGGAGAGAGACTATTTACTAGGGCAGGTGGTGACAGAACAAGGGGAAATGGC
The DNA here is from genome assembly GCA_013398855.1 of Mohoua ochrocephala. Classification (NCBI taxonomy): domain Eukaryota; kingdom Metazoa; phylum Chordata; class Aves; order Passeriformes; family Acanthizidae; genus Mohoua; species Mohoua ochrocephala. Next base: position 140,622 of record VZTA01006907.1, on the reverse strand, counting down.
TTCAAACTGAAAGACAGTGGGTTTTGATTAAATATTAGGAAGAAATTATTTTCTGTGAGTTTGGTGAGGCACTGGAACCAGTTGCCCAGAGAAGTTGTGGATACCCCGTTGCTGGAAGTGTTGAAGGCCAGGTTGGATGGGGCTTTGAGCAACCTGGTGTAGTGGTAGGTGTCCCTGCCCATGTCAGTATGGCTTGGAATGAGATGATCTTTAAGGTCCCTCCCAAACCAAACCCTTCTGTGAGTCTATGAGGATAAGTGAGGATAACACTATTATAGTGGCAGTAGTAGTTTTTGGGTGTTCACTTTAACATTGTGGCTTCTGCTGGGTGCAGCGTGCTGGCTGTGGGTGTGGAGGGGGCCAGATAAGGAGGAGCTGGACTCATCTTTCTTTTACAATTCCACTGATGGTTTGCTCAAAGGCGGGTTCCACAAATAGCATTAATTGATGCCAAAGTACTGGTGAGAGACATGTCAGCAACACTCAGTATAGATGAGAATCTAACATGGTTTGTCTATGATTCATTCTGTGCCAAAGATGTTTTACATAGCTACACTCAAAAAAATAGCAACCTTAGGCTTCATACTGTAGAAATATGCATTTTCTGTGGAACTGTGTCTGTGTAGGCACACATCCTTTTATATATCCATTCCTCACACAAAGTGTTCAATGCCTCACTTTTATTGGCCATTAGGAAAGCAAACCACGCAGGAAAGGGTGGTATTCCAGACTCATCGCTCCATTCAAGTATTTCTGGTTTTGAGGTCTACAGAATAATTACCTCTGGTTTAGAATACTGTCAGCATCGTGTCTATACTGACACAGGCATGTATTTTAAGCAGCTTTTAACCCAGTTTGATAAACTGGATAAGATGAATCTCAAGAATAAACTTGTGACTCTCACCCCTCCCTCACTCTGAAAACACTTTAAAATTCAGTTGTCTTAAAGCTTTGTTGTGTATTTGTTTTGGCTTTCTGTTGTTTGATTTCTAGCAGAACATTGTAGAGTTTATGTAATTTTGGGCCTAGCAGTTAATGTGTCCCCTGCAGGCAGGCTCCATATGAATTAGAAAGAAATTCAATTACTGAGCTGCTGATAACTTATCTCAACAGAATGCAAATGGATTAAGATGGCTAAGTGCTCACTTGCTTATAAATGTAGCATTTAACTAGAAAACATGTTCTTTAAGAAAAGCAACAACACAAAAGCTATTTTTATGTTTTATACTTCTAGGGGTTTATTCATTTCGTATTACACCACTTACAATTCAAACTATAGTGGTCTTTATTACAATGAATTAGAATGAAAACAATAAAAAAAATTATTTTATCTCCCAGACAGAGACAGTGGATATATTTCCTCTCTGAAAAAGATTAATGACCCTTTTGATAAAAAGTGTTACACATTTTATACATCTAGATTTGTTTTTCTAGGACATTAACACTGAAATTAAGACTTCAGTTTCTGAAAAATATCGTCATCTCTACACGTGATCATTATTTATTATACATGGGACAATGAGCTAATTTCGTTTTCCTGTTTAAAAAAAAAAACCCCTTCTTTATGCAGTTTTCATGCTGATGTTAATTTTATATATATACAGAAATTGGTCTGTGTGTGTTTCTCATCTTCACAACCAGTGTAGACATATGTTTATTAACTTACAGAGTTAATGAATGCGCCCATGTTTCTCTATGGGCTTAGAGGCTATGGAAGTTATTTATTCATAGTGCATGTAATGTATACAGCTGCAGGCTCTTCACTGAGGCATTTCCTTCCCCCTCAAAAGAAAAAGAATACTGTTCTCTGTTTTATAGTTATCACATAGGAAACTGACTGTCATGTAGTTTTGGGAAACTCGTTAGACTGGGATTAAAACATAAAGATTTTCACTGTTACTTTTGATCTCAAAACATCATATCTTTTGGTCTGAAAAGCTATACATTTTTAGCAGGAAAAAAATAATAATAAAAACTATTAAAAAAATCCTTTGTTTGTGCCTTGAAGAATCACACTATGAAGTCATCCTACCAGAGCTGCCAATTGAATTAAATTAGTGTTTTATTACAGTAATAAGTGCTAGATAAATATACAACTTTTGTAGGCTGAAGGAGCTAATTTATCTTCTTTATACTGAATAGCTATAAATATACTCATTGAAATAATTGGCATGAATCTGGATGCTTGATTCATTTCAGTGGATCTTTAAAAGCAAATTTGTTAAGCAATATCCCTGTATAACTTTTATAAAGCTGATATTTCTTCAGATCATAAACCAATTTTTTTCTTTTTCACAATGGTGAAGACATTAAATGTGACTTGTAGTTGCGGAGTTGGAAGAATGAGTTTCATAAAAGTGTTTTTATGAAATAAGCTTGAAAGAGAAATAATGAATGATAGATATCTGGTGTCACTACCATAGCATATGATTATTACCGGATTTTTCAGGATGTGCAAAATGTATTTGAAAACCAATGTCCTGGGATTGGGTCTTAGTGTTACAATGTATAATGCTTTACAGCCCTGCCAAAAAAGACATTCACATATATATTTAGTCATAAATACAGAAATATTTCAGTTAGGATTATAGTCAGGACCTGCAATCTGCCCCCATCTTATAAAAGCAGAAACTGCCTGAAACACAACCAAACAGCTTTTCACAGGAAGGTCAGTGTGAATGAGAGGCTCAGTGGACGGCGTGGGATGGGCTCTGCCCAGGACCCTGTCCGTGCAGCCCCACATGCTCTCAGTGCAGGCTGCGCACCCAGCACCTCATGTCCAGCTCCTTGCAGCCCCATAGAGACAGCTGGCAGCCTGGCAGTAGTGATCAGCTCAGCAAAAGCTAGCAGCCTGATAGATTCAGTAATGTCTGAATCAGGAGAGTCAGGAATGAGACTTTAAATTAACAGTTTACATGGTGACATCTTTTTTTCCATGTTTTCTTCCTTAAACCAAAGGTCTCGACCTACTAAGGCTCTGTAGCGCAGTAATTATGTAAAAACATAAAGTCCTGCACTTTAATAGAGTTTATTTAATGTTAAAACCAGATGGAATTTCCAGTATCAACCTATTGATGGATTATGACTAAGGTATCCTATACATTATAGGAACAAATTCTCAGAGCAGAAAATGTTTCTGCACATGAATAAATTCAGATATATGCTATGATATTGACAACACGTTTATGATTATTTTTATTCGTGCTTCAGAAACATTTTACAAGTCATTTAACACGTTAGTTCATCTGGAATAATAGCTAACCTACTATACTCACATACTCCTCTGCCAGCTTGATGAGTCTGTGGGAGAAGGTACAGCTTAGTACACACAGCGAAGCTGTGTAGTCAATTTAAATGCTGAGGTAGGTTGCAGCTCTCCTTGCTTGAGAAGGTCCAAAATAATAGAGACCTTTTTGTACTGAAAAAAATACTAAAAAGAGACAGCAAAGAGATAGACTTCTTAAATATTTATGGGTTTAGTTTAGTAGATTTCTATTTGCTTCTTTTTCTCTACTTTCTCATTCTTCCCTTTCTTTGTAGACTAGCATGGTCTAGCCCATGAGGATTCATATGCCTTCTGTTAAACTTTTTCAGTTCAACTGAATGAAAACTAACAGCGTATCAGTCCTGGGGTTTTTTTGCATCCATCTCAAAGAGAAGCCTATTTTCTGGGACTTTCTGTATTGTATTTTGTCGCATGAACAAAAAAAGGTACCTGTAGGCTGCACACCATCAAGAGTTTGGACCATGTTTTAAATTAAGGAAGTATTTTCATGTCTTCTGTGTCTGTGCTGGAAGTAATGTTATAAAAGCTTACTTCAGATGTTCTTGTCAGGAAAATCCACAAACGCCAGTGGTTTATGTCCAAAAAGGAGACAGAGGAGTCCTGCAACTTTATTTGAATAAAAGGAGAGACCACTGGTGGGTTTTTCTCTCTCGGGGTTTCGGAGCGTGCAGCCTCCCTTTATCCTTAACTCCCCGCCACATGTTGCCCTCTTCCTTTCCCCATTGACTGAGGCATGAGGAAGGTACAGCCTTCCTGAACAGTCTACCACATATTCCCCCCTCACATCTACTCTTTTACCCCAAAGTTCAGAAGTCCAGGCTTGTCCAGGCAGAACCTCATCTGTTTCAGGAGCCAAGCTGTCTGGCCTCTGCAACAAACCAGCTGCCCAAAGTCAGTAGGTACATCGAGACCCATGTGAAAGATGTTAACACCCATACCTTCACCCATCAAATTGTTTGTTTTCATTAGCTTTCCTCTCATTCTCAATAATATTACTAGTGAAGATGTCAATTAATATAACAATTTTAGTACCTAAAGCACCCACAAACTGTGATTCTGATGATTTAATACTGAAGTTGTTGCCCAGAGTACAAGATCTTGTCATAAAAAAAAAAAGATTAAGAAACTGAGAATTTTTCTCCTAGGCAGTCCAAGGACTACATTACTGTCTTCTCTGAAATTTTCCTTATTTGATAGTTCCAACAAAAGATTGTCTGGTTTTAACAAATCAGTTTTAACTCCTTTGTTCATCCCAAATTTGGCTTAGTTTTATGTGACAACAGAAGAAAGTTAAAAAAAGGAATTGTATTTATGCTGAAAAAAGTTCCATCTATAGTTCCACTCCAAATGCAATCAGTGCCGAGTCAGTTCTGTTTTTCTCAAAGGTACCTTCAGTAGCACTAATCAAGAAAATGCAACTTCCACTGCCAAGGATAATTAAATTGTTCTATAGCCAACAAAAAACATTCATTGATGCTGTGCCAAAACAAGATGTGCTTCTAATTAGCAAAGTTTTCCACTGTTACAGTGCAGGAATTGTTTTAAATACATGTACCTGAAAGCACACAGTTCTCACAAGATGTCTTTTACTATGTTAAGACCATCCCAGATACATTTGTTGATCATAAAGATCTGTTTCTATAAAGGAACCTCACTTGATCCTATAACACCAAACGAATTTCAAATGTTTCTTTAAAAAATACCATCTACTAAAACGTGCCAGTAAACAAAACCAAGAATCTGTTATGCCTGTGGAAGTTGTAGATTTCACTGAAACATAACTGTGAACACCACAAAAAATGGTTCCAAGTTATTTTTTAGGGTAAAATGTGAGATCAAATTATTATTTTGTTAAGATTTTCAGAGAATTGAGTAATGAAAAATTTTGAGGCAAAGAAGGGAAAAATCCTAATGTACACAAACCTCTTCGTGAGTTTCAATGTTCATCAAACCTGCAGCATAATCTAAAACTATGGTGAAGACATTTTTGATATTTATAACATGGGAAGGAAACTAGAAGAACATTTAAAACCAGAGAAACAGATAGAAACAGATCTTTATGATCAACATGTATTTAAAACAATTCCTGCACTGTGGCAGTGGAAAACTTCAATAATATTAAAATTTAAGAATGTAAAAGCGCTTTGAAATATATTTTCACAATTTCTTTAATGGAAATGTTCGGCTTTTGATACTTTAAAGGGGTAATGATCTTCAAAGACAGAAATGGATAGATGGGTAAGAACTCTTTAAGGAACCTCTCTAAAGGTGTAAAATTCCTTTTTATTAGAAGTTGGTCTCCAACAGGGTTATTAGAATATTTATAGTGCTACATAGGTCTCTACAATAAACATTTGCTGCACTACTGTGTTGGCTTTTTTTCTTCAAAAAGCCAAGTGCTATACATGTCTGAAGGATGTAATATTGTGCTTTATTACTGGGTAAGCAGCTCAGGAATGCAGGGTAAATGCAGTTATCAAAAGAACCAATTTTAAAAAATCAACAATATCAAACACTTTACAAGGATAAACTGTTTCAATGTAGATGAAGAAAGCATTTATCTAATAATTCTCAGTATAGGCCCTTTTCCTTGAGGGAGTTAGCACACAAGGATCTGGGGTAGTTGTAGAAGGCAGTGTAGTCAAAGAGAGCTTTAAAACTTTTACTCAACTTCATAACAAATTCATCTTTCCATTAATCTGAAAACAATACTAAATATGCCCTATGATATATGCAACTGGATCAGTAATTTATAGATAAACAATGAAGCCATTAAATAACTTCAACTTAGCAAAGCCTGATGAAATTCACTCTGGAATACTTAAGAATCGTGCCAAAACCTCTAATGACTTTTTGGGGAGCTAGTAGAGAATTGGTGAGATCCTTGAAAACTAAAGCAGCTGTAGTGTAGAACTTCTCCCTAATTTGGGGGGTTAGATGGAGGGAATGTTAGAGGTCTCTTGAAATTACGAACCCATCTATTTTGTTTTGTTCATTTAAGAGATACTTCAACAAATTACAAAGCAACTTACAAATATATGGAAAATAAGTAAAAGCATTGATTGGTTCTTGAAAAATCTATCTGATTTTCTTATTTGACATAATAATTGGGCTACTAAAAGAGAGAGAAATAATAGATATTATGGATCTTGACATCTTCATAAGCAAAGTAGATTAATACAGTCTAGGGTAAAATTACCATTTTGTGGAGTGATGGATCAATAAGCACTGTGTAGCGAGGAAGGAATTAACTCCAGCATCAATTAGGCGTGTAAAGCTATAGAGACCCATCTGCAGAAAAAAAGTACTGGCAGATGACTAGGAAGGGAAGAAAGCTGTCTGGAAAAATCCAGTCAGTGAGTAGGATTGCTGAGGAGGTCACATGCAGACTCGTCGAGGGAAAAAAAGACAACCTCTCTCAATGCCGTTAATTGCAAAGTCCTCATAGGCTGGGTAAGAACAGCATGTGTCAGCAATAACAGGCAGTAGCAGTGCCTGGGGGTGAGTTTCTGGTCTGGGATGGGGTGACCCTGAGTAGAAAACATTAAACCTTTACGTTGCTGCTTTAGCCAGAAGTGTGATAGCTTGTCGTATCTGTGCTGATGGTTATGGAAGGTCTGTTCAGATTTCTCAACCACAGCCATACCATTGCTAGAGGGTTACAATAGGAATGTTAATACATGACTATGGCCCAACAAGAATGTCCTGGTGCTGGCCACCCAGCAGCTGTGAGTACTGCTGATACAGGCACAGACTGAGGGTGAGGATGGGCAGACTAAAGGCCATGGCTGGCTGAAATGGCACTGGACGGTGGCCCTCAAGTATCATAGAACCAGAGAATGGTTTGTGTTGGAAGGAGTCTTAAAGATCATCTGCTTCTAATACCCTTGGCATGGGCAGGGACACCTACTAGGAGGAGGAATGTCTGAGGACTTTGTTATGTATAGGCTTCTTAGCTACATGCTGGGCATTGCATGGGGCCAACATTCTTGGTGCTTTTCTTAATGCCAGTGGTCAGGTCATTAGAAACTCTCGGCTATTCAGTTTTGGAACTGATGGTAATAACGTCTGTCTTGGCTGCTACTCTGGACATGATATACCTTGCTTGGAAAAGGCTAAAACCAATAGCTAAATCAGTCCTGAGATGACGAGTTTAGCTGGTTTAAAGGGATTCCCTTGGGACATTTATGTGAAGGAAGGCAGAAGTTTCACTGACACTGCTCTGAAAATCTGAGTAATGGAGTGTTGTCTTGCTATGGAATTACACTGTCATCACTTAAAAGAGTGGTATAATGATACGTCATCTTGCCAGTTTGAAGGTACTCTGGGATAGAAGAGGAACCATCTCACAGGTAGTCTCCTGGATGATGGTGGAGCTAGCAGCAGACTCCTGATCCTGATGTAATTCTTCTATTAATAGAAGTGTGAGGCAAAGAAATTTACGAATACAAGGAGGTAGGTAGATTGTGCTCTGATCATTTGTTCATCCATATCAAACCACATCTGGAGTTAAGTTAAAGGTTAAAATACCAGGCATGCAAGAACAAATACAGAATATTTAGGAGTAGCTTCAAGTTTTAAACATGGACATGAGTAAGAAGTCATATTTAACAAGGAAAATCTATAAGTATCCTGAGGAGACATCATGTCTCAGAGATATTAACTCTGAATTGTAACTTTGCATGTGAATCTTCTAATTGCTTTATATATGCCTCTGTACATTCTACCAGTAAGAATACAATGGTGGAAGCAGAGCCCCGGCTCTTTCTCAGGTGCTTAGTCTTGCGTATTCCCACTAGCTGAGTGTGAATAAGTAGATAACTCTGTTTTGCCACATTGCCTACTGATTTCCCTGTACACATCAGAAAGCTGAATGGTTCTTGTTGTCTGATCTTTTCAGTCTGTACCGAGTGATTCTGCACTAGCATAAACCATATGCAAGCCAAATGCTGTTCAAGACACTTCTGCTAAACATGTCGGCCTTATACAGGGAGAAATACCAGAGAAAAGAAAAATAATACCTAAGAAATTAAATGAAACATCTCCAGCATAAGAAGCAACAAGTATGTAAATGGGAGCATATTTCAGAAGAGAGAAAATTATAGTTATACCAAAATTATCACATTCTCAATCTGGAAAAAAAAAATTATGTTGTTTGATAGGTAATAAACCTTAGTAAGAAAATTACTATGAACATGTTATAGATATGAATAGGTTGCATCTTAAATTGTTATGAATCCAGCACTAGAGGATATCAGCTCTCAGAGTCACAGCTGTTCACCTGCTGGGCTCTATTAAACACCTGTTAACCCTTTACAGATAAATGGAAGTTTTACAGTAAAGTGTAGTCCCGTGGCACATAAAATAGCAGAGAGAGAGTACATCTGTGAAACACAGCTTTTGGAAGACAGTGCACCTAAGAAATAGCAGAGAGGTTTTGAAGATCAGTGACACACAGATCCAGATCCCTGAATTACAGCTTCTAATACAATTGCGTTATAAATTTATGTTTCAGTTTCATCATACAATGCTAGTTCATATATTTAAAGTCTTCTTATCTTTGCCAAGAACCTTGGGTTTATATTCCGCTCTGAAGAAAGAATCAAAAGCCGGTGACTGTTTTATGAACCCAAGTAGAGTTTCGTCTTTAACCTAGATTCATTGCTCTGCAGTCATTCACTGTGCAATAGAAATATCATAAAATTATATTCTCTAAATGAATGCAGGCTTTGATTCTATATTGGAGTGCATCAGAAATCACTCAGTACTATGCAAAGAATGGGAAAACAACATGGAAGGGAAGGACAACAACACAAGAGGAAGAAACAGGACAAATATTTTCAATGAGAAAATTTGTTGATTAATGCCCTGAAATGCCAATAAAATAGCAGAAATGTGAGCAAAAAAGTCAAACAAGATTCGAACATGTATGTGCTTATTATTATTTGTTGGAACTTTGAGGCTATTTAGAAATACTGTACAACTTCAGCAAAATTAATTAAAATCATACTTTTTGTTAGAGCTGATATTTTAAAGGAATTTTAAATATTGTTGAAAAAAATTAACAGGTTTGTTGTTCTTGTTTGTGTTGAGAAACTTTTTCATTAGCTTAGATATTTGTGTGGGACACAAAACCCCCTTTTTTGCCTTGGAGTATCAATTAGCACAATTGTGAGTCTAGGCTGGATAAATGAACTTGCAAATGGATAACATGAAAATTTCACCTTTGCAAATAATATTCAGTGTTCTAGACTAAAGCCTTTCAAGCCTGATGAAACATGGTATGTAGCAGAATCCATTCAGGAGGTAATTAGTACTGAGGTTGCATTTAATCATTATATTGCTTTATACAGTTCTCAGAAGGCAATGAATTCAGTTTGATTTTTGTAATGTTTTCAAGGAACACACTTCAAAATAAACTAGAAAAAAGAAGAAAAAAATTCAGAAAAAAGTGCTTTTGTTTTGCACAAAATTTATATTTATTTATTATACTGTTAGTTAAACTTTTCAAGTTTAGAGATCTATAAGGTAGATTTTTGGAGACTGAAATTATATTTAATCTCAATCTTTTTTTTTTTTTTTTTGTGTGATCTATACAGCATTTTTCAGACAGCTGTGTTTTCAGTTTTATCCAAATCAAATGTGGCCTAATCTCCGAAGATGTTTAGTACTATGCCTCAGATGTTATACCCTGTCCTTCATCAAAGTCTTTTGATTTCACAGATGCAGAATTGTGGAGGTTAAAAGGAGCCTCTGGAGGTGACCTGGTCCAGCCCCCAGCTCAGGCAGGGTTATTGTGTGGGGATGCTGTTGGACGCACTGTCAAAAAAGCCTTGCTGAGGTCTAGGAAGGGAATATCCACTGTTCTCCCCTCATCTACCAAGCCAGTCATTTCATCATAGAAGTTTATCAGACTGTTCAAGCGTGATGATGAATCCATGCTGACTGCTCCTAATCACTTCCTTGTCTTTCCTGTGGCTAGAAATGATTTCCAGAATTAGTTGCTCCATCACCTTGCCGGAGATCAAGGTCAGGCTGACAACCTGTGGTTCTCTGGGTCCTGCTTCTTAACCTTTTTGAAGACAGTCCAATCCTTAAACATCTCTCCCATCTGCCTTCATTATTCCTAGATAATCAACAGTGCAATAATGTCAATTTCCTCAACATGCATCCCATCAGGACCCATGGATTTCTATGTCCAGTTTACTAAAGTATTCTCTATTCTGCATCACATTAATAACCAGCATCGATAATTCTTGTCTGTCTGCACAATATCATAGAGTGTGCCATTAGTTATCTATTCTCCAACATATCCACAAAATTTAAAGTGTCCTGGACCTCATCACTCATGGCTTTTCTTCAGTGTTGGCAAATGTGTTTTTGTCACAGCAATATTCACAAAGAATTCTGCTACATGCCTACTTGAACCTTCCGCTAGATTGTTTTTGTTCTCCTCCAAACCTCTGACCTCTACCCCCATTTCCTTTTCTGGTTCTTTGTTATCTCAAACACAAGTTGATTGAATTCTGCAACTCTTAGCATCCTAGGCCTTGCTTTCTCTTGTTGTTTGTGGGATGAGTTTTCTTTTTTATTGCTCATCCATCATCCACTTTCCAAGTTTTCAAACAAGCACTGTGGCAGTTTTTCTGCACTGCTTTCCCATTTTGGAGGAGCTCCCTGAAGATTTCTCATGAACATCTATATATGTCCCTCCACTGTCCTCTATCTCCTCACTACATCCTTAGGCTGAGCCCAGCACAGGCCTCTTGTTTCCAGTTCTTTCTTTCTTACTGTCTTACACACAGATTACGTGTTCAGTGCCCAGTATGATCAGATTTTAGGATAATTGAAATGAGCACACAAATAGTGCTAATAAGGTGAAAGAGTATGGATTCATACCCATTAACAGATAACATCAGTTTAATGCAGGCAACACTCGGGAATATGTAGTGCTGTGTCACAGGTGAAAGTGATTACAGCTGAAAACCTATTCTGGTCACAGCTCAACTTCTACCACTTCCTGGGGTTCATCATAAACACAGAGGGTTTTTTGCATCAGGTACCAAAAAATTTATGGATTCCATTAAATCTCTAGTTTGTATTTTTCCTATAGCATAAATGCATAGCAGAGATGCAAAACTGAAACTGGTGTTTTCTGGCTTACTGTGCCTCAGGTCACATTGAAATGCTGAAGAGCAGCACAGCTTGTGAGCGTAGATACATTCACCTGGTGTGATACTCAGATACTGCAGCAATGAGGGTCTTAATACAGCTGTGGCCTTCTCACGTCCTTCAGCAAATCCACCCCCATTCCCATAACTATTTAAGGGAAAGAGTGTCAGAAGCTATGGTGGAAAACAGTCTGGGGCGATCCTAGGAAAACGAACATGAGCTCTGCTAAAATAACATGCAGTTACACCAGCAACTGAGTCAATGTGCTTCTTATTAGACCCAAAATGCACATCAAATACTACTTACCAAATGCTTTATTGCTACTAAACGAAGTTCTATTGTAAATGTTGTCAATATACACTGGTATATTTTCCTTTCCTTGGTGACAGTTTTTGATTGTAAGGCACTAAAGCTTCACTTTTATAAATAAAACACATTCAAGAGTGTATCGTAACTATCAAAAAATGCAGGGGCTTTATAATTATACAAAAATTTTGATTAGCTATTTGAATTTGCTATGAACATGAACATGATAATGCACATGGCTTAATCAATACACCTTTCAAAGGAGCTCCATTTGGGAAAATGCAAAAGCTATTTCTTGCAGTCAGTAATAAATATTTCATTAAATTATCTCTAATTTAACTTTCACTCCAATTGGCAAACCTCTAGTGGTATGTACTTTTTTCCTCTTGATTTTGTTGTGCTAGTAACATGCAATCATCTCACAGCCCTTTGCTTTCTAGTCTATGGTATATTGCCTCACCTTAGATTAATCTCATAGTCATTATCTCATTTAAGTAGGTGATATTTGACCATCTAATCAGCTTAAAGCAACCTGAGTAGAATAATACTGGCTTACATTTGGTATCCAGAAACATTTCTGAAACAACAAGAAAGAAAATTGACAAAAATATATGGTCGAAATCATTCTCTTCATGCATGAAAATGCACAGTGTTTTTACTGACATAATTAAATTGCCCACATTTCTGACTTTTTCAAAATGAAAAAGTAAACCCTTCAGTGTTTAGATGATTAGATGATTTAGATATTTAGATGATTTACTATGTTGATTTAAAGCAGAGAATCCAGTAGTACCTACTCAGGCATTTACTCTTCTTGTGGAACACAGACAGAATTAAATCAATGCCATAGCTTCTTAGTATGAGAGATTTCATGAAGATTCTTTTATTTTCCTGTTTTAAGTACTCCTTTTCACTGCTTGCATTTGTATATACTATTATGGTGAATAGTAAAACTTCTGTTTACCATGTCATCCAGCTATAGAAAGAAATAGTATGTTCAGATTTCAAACTTGTCAAGTTTTTAGATGCATAAACAACAATTCTTTTTCAAGGCTTTAATGTTTTCTGGGACGATAGTAAAGGCTTCTAGATGCTCTTGCTAATGAGTAACTACTGATCCTGATGCCAGATTTTTGATTGGCAGCCAAGAGTTGCTGCTTTTTTGGTGGCTATTACAGCATTTGCACCTTCGGGAGAGTGGGGATGTTGCCCATCTCCAAGATTAAAATTTTCAGAAACCTGAATGGAAATGGATGTAGAATAGTAAGGAAACTGAATATAGTGTCAAATGGGGTCTCATAAGATTTGTCAACAAATGGAACACAGGACACTAACAATTTAAGTACAAATTAATCTTTAACACAGATTAGCAGTATGAAAAGAAACCCCAGAGTAAATGGTTTTCGTCCCTGTGTGTGACAGTGAAGTGGTGCTGTAGGTTAGTTGAGCCATCAGCAATCTAAAATGAATTGATACAGATGTTTGCTTGTAAAGGCTTAGCTACTTGCTTTTATTTATCAAAAGGCCCTTGCCTTGCTTAGACTGAAGGTTAGATAAAATGCGTTTGCTAAGACATCGTCTCAGCTCTTTCTAGGTAATCTTTTCTCGATGAAGCTTCATTTCTCAATTCCTGCACATTATCCAGCCTCAACTTTTTTGGATGCTTGCCTCATAGACTTGATACTATCCTTTCTCTCCAAAAATATGTCAGTAGCTTTCCACATTGCATCCTACTGCTTTGTCACATTCTTAGTTTGTTTTAAATTAACAAAACTTCACAAATTGCAAAATTTTCTGTACTAGGTATTTATTTTGACATAATCAAAGTTTTGATAGGCATGCAAATTTGGTCCTGTTTGCCTAAAACCCACCTGGAAGAACAAATCCTACAAAACCAAAACTCCTCCCTTCTTCAGCGGTAATTTCCAGCACTTTCACATGGCCCTCAGCAAGTGCACACAGCAGCAGTGCAGTAAACCACGAATCCCTCTCACAGTCCTCTAGATCTCCAAGGAGAAGTGAGACTCTATTCACCCATTATTCCGTACTGAGATATGGCCAATTGTCAGGGTTTCCTTTGCTGTCAATATTCTGGATAGTCTAGCACAGGAGAATGGAAAGATCTGTATTGGATCTTGCAACAAGAGCCTCAGGCAGTCCACACTGTGAAGTGAGGGAAGACAGCAACTGTTTCTTATGCAGTAGGTATCAAAGTACCCACCAGTTTAGACCTGCTGGACTGTAGATACTCAAGAGTTTCCATGTTACACCAACTTCACTTGTCATATGATATTTTTTTTTTTTATTTTCCTTGTAGATATTTGGTGCACTGAGCTTACAACAGAAGCTTTCAGCACCGTTCTTTCCAACATTGCTCCCTAAGAAACACTTCTGAGTTCGGTGAATTGGCAGTAGGTCCTGCGCTGAGACATACCTGCCACTTTGAGAGATAATTTATGATTACCATCACACTGTAATTTTAGCAGAACTTCTTCTGATACTGCCATAACATCCATTTGTCATTTAGCTTGTTGATTAGCTGTTCATCTTCTTGAGAGAAGAATACCGTATATTTTCCTTTAGAAAAGGGCAAACAAAAATTCCAGACACTAAAACCCAAATTCTACACTACCAATTCTAGAATGTTTCTTCAGGAAATACATTACATTTTATATATCTATGCTTATATAATATTGTTTCAGAGTCTAGTAGTTGTTAGAAAGATATAATTACTTGCGTTACACAAATTAGGTTGCACATGCAAACCAAATGCAGAAGAAAAGCCAGAGTATACCTTCTTGAGCAGAGCAAAATTGTAACCCCAGTGGAGATTTGGTTTTATAGTTGTTTGTATCTGTGTTAAAGACCGGTATTTAATCATGAAAGAAAAAGTTGCTTCTCTTCAAAAACAATACAATCAGTGTACTATCAATAATAGGGGAAAAAAGAACTGTAGAACTATTCCAGTGGCTTTTTTGCAAAGTACCCTGAAAGAAGAAACTGCAAAAAGGCTCTGGACCATGAAATAGAGTAAATAAAGCATTATAGATTTAGAAAATAATAATGAAAACCACAGGAAAGAATAAGTAAACAAGAACATGAATCCTTTTCTCATAGCTAAATTGAGTAAAAGGAGAGAATTTAAAGAATAAAGCTGCCCTCATAATGGCAAACTGCTAAATGTTTTGAGACTCATTCTATTAATTAAGATGTCACAGTGCACTGCCATTAAAATTATGGACCTGCCTAATCTGTGTAGCCTACTCAAGGTTGAAGTGTGGCAATTGATATGTTGAGTTTCACCATTCACACACAAGTTTGTTTTCTTCTTAAAAAAAAAAAAGAGAGATCTGAAATGCAATAGCTCCCAAAAATGTCTGGTGACAGTAAAGTAGATACTGTTTGTTCCTTTAGACGAGATGCATATATTCAGTGCCATTTTAGTTTTCATACTATGAGGAAAAGGGATCATGGGTTTCTGTTTTCTCCTTTCCCAAATGGCAGAATTCATTCTCTGGCAATGTACGGAAAGAACAGTGTTTATACTTCTCTCTGTGCCGGAAGCTGAAATAAAATATGTCATAGCATCTGAAGCTGCTAGAGGCATTTTTTCACATTCATGCATTACTGAGGGGAAGACATTACCAACAGGTGAGCATCTGAAAGACTACTGTCCCTTCGTGCTCAGTCTGTGCACTTTCAAGTTTATCTTTCTGGGGCTTCTTTCTTAACCATTGGGGGTTTTCTTGTTGATTTTAGTCTATCTGACAGAGTTTAGTACAAACATCTACATGGCCACAAAGGTATCCTTGTTTTTCTTGAAGCCAGCCCTGCTCCTCCTAAATATCCATGGACACATACTTTGGGCTGTCTAGTCATGATTCACATGCCCAAAGCATTAAGTTTGGAACATGACACGTAGACTTTGGAATAGAGTCTCTTCAGCATGGGCTGCTTACAGGAGACAGCTGTATGAAAAAATAAAGGGCTTAAATTATTTCCCTGTGATGGAAATGAAGATATTATTATGATATCACATTTATAATGATAATCTGCTTAAGTTTAACTGTTGGGTATTGCAGGCTTCTCTGTTTTCTTCCTGAATAGATTGCTTACTTCTTTTGTTCAAGGAGTTCCTGGCCTAGGGTCTGATCTTGAGGGTTTGGTAAGCCCCAGATAATTCTATAAAGCTGGAAATAAAGTTCTGCTTGCACCTGAAGTACTCAGGACCTGATGCTGTGCTAAACAGCCAGGAACCCGAAGGTAGACTGCAGGAAGTCTTACAGGTGCTGGTAGTCTCGGGATCCCAGATGGTATTTGCTTCCCTTTATCTGCCCCTCTTTGGAGGAAGGCAACTCAAAAGCCTTTAAGTTCCCAAGAATGGATTCATCTGCCTCCTGAAGTCATTTAAAAACGACGGACTCAATCTGGGAACCTGAACAGTGCACGGCAGGATGATAAAAACTTAAGATGATCTCTGATGGACACGAGCTTGTGACTTAGCAAAAGTTTGCAAAAACTTCATGTTCCGATCAAAAGGTCATTGCTGATATATCTTAATTTTATCCAAAAAAAAGTCTTTTGCTGGAAAATTCTCAAATGTCTTCACTAGAGAAACTTAATCTACACTAACTACTTTCTGGGGCTTCAGTCCAAATTGAGTTAAAAACCCATGAAAATTCAGGCTATTGTCATAAACATATTGGAGCTGAGGAGCACATGCAAATGTTTGGAGTTCATAATTTCAAACTGGAAAGCAAAATTTTGCATCCATGCACAAAATCATTTTTATTTGATAGCATGGATTCACTTAATGGAGCATAATGAGGAAATAAATCGATATGTCCTGATTCTAACCTCTTATTCCATTCATTACCTTTCTTTGATTTCCGGTAAGTATAATGATGCTCCTGCTTTCACCTGTTTCTTTATTAAACTCCTTCCAAGAGAGGGAAAACTTACAAATGCTGAAAATTCTCAACTGATTTTAATATTTTTCATATCATACAGACTTACCGACAATGTTAATTATTGATAAAGGCTTGATTGTTCTTTAATTGCTCTGCCAAGATCTGGTATACAATACAAGGCCATGAATTAAATGACATATTGTAAGTGGATTGATTTTAATGGTATCTTCATGTACCAACATACATGTTTCATTACTAAGCTTTATTTACCTGCATTTTAACATGCATAAAACCCCTGGGTTATGCACCTGAATAAGAAAATCATTACTGCATAGTTTTATGAGGCGCCTGACATGATGGTGCACTTTTATGTGTTGCAAAATTCCAAATATCGGCATCGGAACTGGGTGTGTAAATCATAAAAATCTTCCTCACTGTCACCCTATCATGTCAATATCTATTTTATTAAATGACTTCTTCTTGAAAAATATGCACTCTGTGAAAGTGAGTATACTCCTCAGAACATGCTTTGTTTCGTAGAGAGTTAAAACTATAAGAATAAGGATAAGAATCCTCTGTGGCCCTGATGATTCGACTTTCTGAAAATTAGTATTTGGCTTTGGGGAGGTTTCTCCTTAGATTTGAAAGAGATTTCTCCTGCATCTGTAGGTTTAAAGCTGAGATGAGAGTTGGATGCAAGTCTGTGACTTTCTGCATGCTCTGATGGAAGGTTATTA
Organism: Mohoua ochrocephala; assembly: GCA_013398855.1. Lineage (NCBI taxonomy): Eukaryota > Metazoa > Chordata > Aves > Passeriformes > Acanthizidae > Mohoua > Mohoua ochrocephala. Next base: position 123,211 of record VZTA01006907.1, on the reverse strand, counting down.
TGCATAAAATGAAACCAGTAAGCTGCCTAAATTGTCTTTCTAAGAAAAGATTGAGCACCCATTGCCTGAAACAAGTCTCATTCCCTTTTACATTGAATACATTTTTAGAGCAGTGTTATATTAGCTTGAGTAAAATTACTGTTGTTATTGACTGATAATAAGACAATGCTAGTTTAATTTATTACATCTGCTTGTTTATTACAGTCATATTATGAAGATGACATTTATATATCAGCTTTGATTTGTGCAAATAACTTTGACATTCAGCAACAAAAGGTCAATCTCTCAATTTTGCTTTGAAGTTTAGAGTTCTATTGTTCAAATACAAACTTTCTCTTCTTTACCTGCACCCAGTTTTGTATGACAGGATAGGAATTGCCAGGTGAAATCAAAAGGAATTGCATGCATCTGGTCATGGGACAGTCATGTATTTTCTATAGTTTGCCCATTCCCCTGTAAATCCAAGAAAAAGAGAAATTACAATCAGATTTAATAAAGGGGAAAAGCCATCAATATCCATTGTCTAAGTATGAAAAACTGGCTTTGACATTTTTCTTCCCATTTTTATAATGCTGGCTTTTCACAGACAAGTTCTCATCTGAAATACCTCTCTCGTTATACCCACATTCAAAAAAACTTGTATCCTGAATAATTAAAAAGTCTATCGTAATCTCCCATGCATAATATCCAATACACTGCAAAAATGTCACATATCACTTTGTAAAAACAATTAAAAATATAAGAGAAGCAGATGGTATGGCATTTTGAAGGTGGTAGACTGCAAAAAGATGCTGAGTTCATTCATAGGGTTGCCTTGTTCAATTAAAAAAATGCCTTGTTAATCCCAGTGATCTCTGTAGGACTGATGATCTCACACTTCACATTTAAATATGCACGCATAATCACTTTCGGAGTTTTCCGAAAGCTGACATGTTACATTCTTGAAGGAAAGCCAAGGATTTCTGTACTGTAACATAACATAAGAGAATGTATTTTGAGCAGAGATTAGGGTAGTGGCTGAGATTCAACAGTCTTTGGACCAGAATTCCCTTTTGATTTCTGAAGACAAAATCATGATCCACTACTCATAAATCCCGATTTAGAAAAACTGGAATAGTGTTTTCTAGACTGAAGGAGAATAACTGAAAGCCCCGAGACAGAGAAATGACTGAATATATCATTGCATTTTGAGCATATGTCTAGGTATTCCTAGGCACTTTAAAGCTGATTTAGCTTTTATTTTTTGCTCACTTTCTAGAAGAAAAAAAAAATCTATGCTTTGGAGCAATGGACACTGTGCAAAGAACACTTTCTGTGGATATGTGTATTTAATTAATTGAGGGATTTAATTTTGCAATTAGAATGTAGGGATAGAAAGCTGTCATTCATCTTTGATTCTGAGTGTTTTTTACTCTCAGTCTGACTCACCTTTTCTTTACAATGGGAAAGAAAACTCATGGTTCACAGCGTCAAGTGAAAATGAATATACTAAAACAATACTGGTGACTGCAAGTGTTAATGATTTCCCCTTGTTTCTCTCTGATGCTGAGGCTATTAATTGTCTGCCAATTTTCTCTTGCCTGTTTTCAAATATTGCCAGCCTTTGCTGAAAAGATGTGGAAAATGTTCCCATTAGGAACAGGAAACAAATAGTCCATGCTAACCATAATTTTGTCTGTAATTACTTGCTCATGTATTATATTTCCAAAGCCTCCTGGCTTACAAGCACATAAATACATGGCACTCATTTAAAGATCAGTTTCTACTTTCATACCTCTGTGAATGCAATGTATGTCGTATTTCCTGATTTATTAGTCTTGTTCAAACTATGCTTTGAAGATAGAACCAGGAATTTCTTACTGTTTCTGACACCAGACCATCCTTTTCACGAAAAAATTAAATTATTTATACAACATTTTGCGAACTAAGGGGCATGATATTTTCCCTTTTTCAGTCAGAAGGATACATTAAAATTATGGCTGAACAGTTCAACAAATGTGGGACTAGGCTCCATTTGTTTTGCAGTAAATTTTTTAGGAAAGCCCAAAACCCCACTCCTGTACGTTCAGGTGGAGCTGTGCAGGTGCACATTGAAGCAGAAACACAGAAAAGTTCAGCCTGAGCGCTGCTTTAGTAAAACAGGAGGCTACTGGTAACAAATGGAAACAGAAGCCTTGCCACAAATGTCGGGCACGCAGAGTGGGGCAGTTGTGTGTCCTTTGGCAGTAGCCAGCTGGATAATCAGCACAGACGTGTTGGCTCCTCACCCAGTAGATTTACAGCTCTCAGCTGCAGAAGTGCTGATTCTTCCTCACTCAAGTGATGCAAGGAGGTGGAGGGAGGGAAAAAGGAAGCTGAAGGTAAGAAATAAAGGATCAAAGGGCACAAAGCTATAGGGAACTAGGCTTTATTACAGTCACTATACTCAAAACAATTTATCCAGCTGTGATACAAGGTTGCAATTGGCCAAGACCCTTGCTCTGGGTTTGGATTGGGAGGCAGTGAGAGTGCCGAGATGCCGAGAGCAGGGTAACAATGTCAGATACTTTAATACTACTGCTGGTCTCCGACTTAAGCAATTTTCTGACTTGGAATTTTGTTATTGGATTTTTCCATAACCTCACACGCACTGTGTGCTGGCCAGGGCAGTGTGGTCTATAAGAACATAGTAATAGAAACTTGAGCTGTATTGTATTATAAAGGTGCTGTACTCTGTGATTATGATACACTAAGAAAGTATATGCATGCCATACTTCCAGTTCTTCGAGTAGTGATCAGGTTGGCTTAGGCACTTACCTAGTTTCATATTGTGAAGTTTCTCCTTTCAGTAAGGAGGGGAAAAGCTATTTTTATATTCACTGAAACATAAATAATCCTGTACTTATCCAGGGACAGATAGCTTTGGATTTCATAGTTTGCTATAGGGATTTCATCTTAGGTCATCATCATGGAAAATTTATGAGACGCTTCAAGTGCTGTATCTCAAGGTCACCTGAAAAATGTCTTCATTTGATTTGGAAGCATCACTTGTCTGTTTAGTAATTTTAATTTGTGTGTTTATTAACATCCTGACATACAGAGGTCCTTGGCAGCAAAATCTGAAATTTGGTGGGTATTAATCTTTATGTGTTTTTTTGAGGGACCCACAATGGCATAACAGTTGTGATTACACAAGCTGAAGGTAGTCAAAACAAATCCAGAACACATCACAGCCCCAGGAGAGATAAGTGAGATTTGTCCATTTGAGCCTACTGGATGAAGACTGCACAGTAGATACTGTGCAGTCATAAATTTGTAATGTGTAGCCATTGTGACTGGAGGGATAAATATTCAGTACCTGTTATTACCTGATAAAGTCATAAATATGTATGGATCCATTTTACGTGACAATTAGAGGATCTAGTTTTAGCATCTGCTTTTACATGATAAACAAACTTTATTATTTTAAATAAAGAAAAAGCAATAATTTACAAGCTATCGGCTCCATGAAGAGGTGAAGCAAAGCTAAGAGAAGGGAGGAAAAAAGCGATGTTTTAGATGCACATCCCCTATCAAACAAGAAATACATGTGCTATCCTTCTGTCATTTTTTGAAACTACTCCTGTCTGCTTTCTGAGTACATTTGTAAACAATTGAACAAAGTCTAATTTTAAATAAAACAGAGTTATGGACAAATATGGCCATACCAAATATGTTTATTTTGTGGATCAAGTTTCAATATGAGTGCTTACCAGGATAGCTGATTTGTCCAGCCCACCTCTGGTGGAAAATTGGATCAATGTGTTCTGATAATCCATTGCCACAATGGTCAGATAACAGGCAATATACAAATAATTAGAAAATCTAAGTCAAGAATTGCTATTTTACATTATAGTCTTAGTCTTGGGCCATAGCTTGCATGCTATTTTGCTAAGTGCAAAATATTTGGAGTCCTTACTTTTCCTTCCCAGCAGAGGCATTGGGAGAAACTGATGTGAAATTCAGGTTTCTTCCTTGCCAGCTGATAAGGTGAGAAGCAGTTTTAAAAGTTACTGCCTTCAGTGCTTTTAAACTCCCACTGCTGTTTGTCAATATCAATTACTTTCTGTCTTTTATAAGTGCCATTTCCTTAAAAAATTGCTTTATGATGAGGAACATATCCTGGCAAGATGGCCCCATAAAACACAGAAGTATAGTTGTGAGAAATGGAGAATGATGTGTAAAATAAATTAATATTTTCTGTGTGTTGGAAAAGTACAGGAAGGAACCCAGAGAGCCCAGAAGTTTTTGGATTTTGAGTCTGTGCTGTCTCTTGCTCTTTTTAAGAAAATTGCCTGACTGTTTCTGATGTAGAAGAGTGTTCTGGTACCATTGACATTCCTGCAACTCTTTCCTTTGAACTCCTGTTTTGGCTGCCACTGTTTCATCCTGCTGCTGTTGTCTTCTCACAGACGCGTTTACTGCGCACATTTGCTCCTGCCTGGTGCTCCTTTCAGTTGTTCTCATTTCATGGCTGTTCACAGCCCTTTATTCCTGCTGACAAAGTCTGGCAGATGGGCTGTGTGACATAAAAGCCTTTGATTCTGAGTGGAAAGGGATGCTGGTTGAGTCTTATGGGAGGAATGGAGTACTTTATTTACATGGCTCATGGGAAATACACCCTACACCTGATATTCGTAGGTTAAGGTCCAACCTATGAACATATGTAGAATTAATTTGACATGATATTCCTACCTCTATTTTTCAAAGAGTTTGGAGCCACTTCTGTAAATCTGGTTATTTCATAAGGTATGAAGATAAATTATCCATTCTTTCATTCTTTGAAGGAATAAATGCATTTATTTATCTGAATAAATTATCTATTCTTTAAACGGCCTTCATAATGTGAATGTGAAGAAAGGATGTTAACTTCTTTGCCTTACTGAGTTTTAGCAGTAGCAAAGAAATTTTTTGTCACAACATCTGTTCCCCAACAATGTGCGTCTTGTCACTCTTTCTCCCTGCCCTTTAATGTGGGCAGCCTGAGGACAAATGGCCAAGGCAGAGGTCTGCCGTTTCCCCTCAATGACAAATCCCTCCGACTCCATTGCCAGCTGCCTCTGTCTTGAGGCAACTCAGGGTTTCCTTACTTGAGATGATTATAATTAACTCCCTGATGATCCTGCCACCCCGCTCCTCTGCCATACCAGGTCGGTCTTATAGGAGGTCCCTCAAGGCTGTTCCTGCAGCTGGCTGGATGGAGACAGGCAGACTGCAACAGTACAAGATGTAACATGTTCTCCTTTCTTGGGAAATTTCGAAGTCTGGTTCTGACAGAATTAGTACTCAGCTTGATGCTATGCATGATTTACAGAAATAATAATTAAAAAAAATTATAAAGAGATTACTGATAAAACTCATGAAAGACACAAAACCCCCAGAAACAATAATTAAAAGAAGCAGATGGTTAATGTGAATTTGTGACTGGGTATTTTACTGGAACCAAAGACAAGTCATATTTAAGGACAAGGTATTCAGCCCACAAGTTTAGAGACACTGTCCATGAAAGCAGTGACTTTGAAACCACTTAGGTTTCATAAAGTGCCTGTATTGATACCTTGGTTCGGATGAAGAACATGCTTTTAAAGTCATCCCATTGTGAAACATCCAGTCTGAGAGACCAGCCTGGATACAGTCCAAAGTAATATCTACCAGAAAAGGGTGCAGTGTGGGCATGCAGCTGCATGAGAGTTCTCTGAGTGACCTGATAGCAAAAAGAGTTGGTGTGTAAGGCAGTCTGTATTATAATACATTGTTTTGCAAATAGGTGTGGGTATATTTATGGTCATATGACCAGGATATTGCATACAGTTCTAGTATCCATAGTTTCAAAGGATTATAATAATGCAATCAGAAACTGTGAAGCTGATTCAAAAAGATATCTTGGACTAGAAGAGATAGCCATCTGTAATGCAAAGTGGTGGGGTTTTTTCTTTGATTTGTATTCTAAAAAGCTTTATTTTGTGACTAAGAATCTTCAAGATTGTTATGGACTGAGAAGGTTTTTAACAGACTGGGAAAATGGTATATTGTAAACTAATCACTGGAAGATAGACAAATTTAAATTGTCTATATGCATGATTTTTTTTTCTTTTTTTAATGCCGGGGATTGTTAATCCTTGGTACAAGCTTTCATAGAAAGTCATGATTTTGTCATCTCTTGATATCCCCTGATCAGGACAGTATGCCCTCCTGGAACATGTAATCTAGCTAAACACAAATTACAGCTCCTACCGAACGCAGGAGAACTGTGATACATGCCAGGTCGACCTAAACAATACCAAACAAACAGTCCTTTCCATCCCTAAAATCCATGAATCTGTGTTATTAAATTTATACATGCCAACCTTTTACACGACTGACTCCTCATTTTGAGTCACTTTGTAAGCAGGAGTTACCTGCTAGCTGTGCTGTTTAGTTTCCAGCACGCTCTTGTTTCTGGAATCAGTAAATCTCTGTCCTGCACATTCTCAAGGCGCTCCTTCCAGGCAGTGCGTTCATGCAGATAAGGCATTCTACAAACAAAAGAGCACAATGGTCTGGTGACAGGTGGTGCTGTGATGTAACCTTAATTAATCACACATACTGCTTGGGATTTTTTCCAGAGAGCCTTACAAGGACACTCAGTAGCTGAGGGTGTGGGTGGCAGAAATGTGATTAAAAGGAGATCTGATATTATTTCAATTTCTGTCGTTATTTAAAAGACAATTGATTTTGTCCTTTCATTTTATCTCAGGATATTTTCAGCATCTAATAACCCTATAAAATTTTAAACTTTTCTGCTAAAATCTGCCATAGGACTTTTAAATTTTATTTTCTACCCAACCTCATCCCAGCCTGAGGAATGGAATTAGGGCCAGCAGCTGTATTTTTAATAATTTTATTTTTTTTCTTTGAAGCTACAGTGCTCCATATGTTAGCATGGAGTGGCAGTGGATATTTGAAATGAAGATAAGAGATTCTATTGAGTGGATGGGGGTTTTGCCACACTATTTAGAGAGAAATGTGTTTTATTTTGTCCTCTAAACATCGACAACTTAAAGAATCTTGGAGACTGGGCCATTGATGAAGGGAACAAGTCAAGGCGTTTTCCATTCTTAGATCTAGTTTTGAGTGATTTAGTGCTACAAATAGAACTCAATCTATAAATAAAATTTATTAATATAGGGCCATATATTAGAGCACGGTGCTAATAACGCCAAGGTCGTGGGTTCGATTCACTTGAGTTGGACTTGATGATCCTTCTGGGTCCCTTCCAACTCAGACTATTCTGTGATTCTGTGATCTGTAGCTCTCTGTAGATTACTAGACATTTATAGTGGAATACTAAAGAGCTCAAATGGACTGAAGTCTCACAACAGTGAATAGGAAACAATTTTACTTGAAAAGTTTAATGGTCTATGACATGAGTAATGGAAGAGAAGTAATTCATATATGACACAAAAAATCTGTATGATACATGAATTTATAATATATGCCGTTGGTGCACATATAAATAATGAAAAAAAAATATATTTGTCTAAATACAATAGTTAAGACCATTTTGAAGGCCAGTAATAAATAGTTAACTTTTTAGAGCAGAAAAATCTGTATTTAATCTGTGCTTAAAGGAGCTTTTGGACACTGCAGACAGAATCCCCTGCATGGATGCACACTCAGCACCTGGGGACATCATCCTGGTGCTGAATACTGATTTTACTGTCTTTTATAATGGTATAATGATCTTAATCTCTATGAGGTAATCCAATACTAGCATTTTAATCCAAATTATTTTAGACTTAAGGCTACTTTGTGTGCAAACTTATCTGCATGATTTTTGCCTGTAAAAAAGGTCTGTCTCACACAGAACCACCTGCCTCTAGGATCTCTGACTTTTCCCTGTTGTCTAACTTCCAAGTCACCTAAGTAAAACTAAGAGGATTTAAACTGCTTGTGTAGCAGCTTGTGCAGACTTGTATACACTAATTTACTTTCTTATTCTATCTCCAAGTAGTTATCAATTATTATTTCTAAAATTACCTTAAATTAAATAGTGTGTGGAGTTATGTGCACTCACACAACTAAATGAATGATGATTAAATGTTAGCTTTATACCTCTGCTGCAGACTAGAAATATTCAAATAATGGACGTAAACCCAACCATAAATAAAGTCCTTCAGATGTATCGGTCACAAGTCGATGATTTTCACTGAAGGCTTTGACTTTCTTTCCTTCACAGTGATATGTAAATTCAGACACAATATCTTTTTCAAAAAGTTACTTAGAAGACAGTTGTTGGTTTTGGTTTTTTTTTTTTGCTTGCCTGTATTGATGGAAGCTCAAAAACTAGAATTCATTGCTGAAGTGCTTTATTAGCATTCTTCCTGCTCAGTGACATGGTCTGTTGTTTTATGTCCTGCAAATTAATAGCATCAAGGCCAATTGCTTGGAGACAGCATAAGTATTTCTGTGTTTAGAAATGAAAGGAGCTCTGGGAATTATTTGAAAAATATGTTTAATTAAGTAGGGAGAAGTAGGGAATGATATGCATTTGATTTAAGACATTGTAGAAAGTGCCTCACTTCATGTGTTTGCAGCCAGGGAAGCGACTGTCCTGTTAAAGTGAACCTGTTGTCCAATTCACACCTGTATTCTCAACCAAGCACATTTTCAGCTCAAAAAACAATGCAAGTGGGAGTAAATTTGGTCAGGAGATTGAGGCTTATGTTATTTTTTTATTCCAGTTGATTCTGCACAGATTTAGTCCATAAGCAGATATGTTTCTCTCCTGAATCAGAGTTACTGTAACTCTGAGAGAGAAGCTTTGAGTGGTATAAACTGTGTTGCTGTTCACCCTACCTCATGGCAAGTATCTCTGTCATAGTCACTTTCCTCACTTCTCAAATGGGTTGTGAGGGAAAAAAATCCACAAAGCCGTGCTCTGAGTCAAAAAGTAACAGGAGTTTATTTACAAACATTCTTCTGCATTAAGAGATACTTTTGAGCCTGTTCTGCAAACTGATACAGTCTAATTCTGATGAAAGATGCTCTGCATCTATGAAGCTCCTCATCCTGGCCTGCAGCCAGCTGAGAGCAGCTCCCCAGGAACACTGAAGCAAGAGATTTGTGTTCTTCTGAGAGTCAGGGACATAAGTCGCTGCTGCAGGTATGTGCTTCTCCTTCTTATTGTGCTCTGCCAAAATACCATGGTCAGGGGACATGGCAGACAGCCGAGGCAGCTTTGGGCAAGTTCATTGCAGTGCTTTAGTAATAAAAAAAAAATTAAAAAGGGTGAAGCTTAACAGCTATGAAGGCACGTCTTAACAACTGCTATGCTTGTTATGCTTATAGAAATGTATAATAAGTACTCTTAACAATCAAGATTTTATTTCTTGCTCAAAGTATGATGAGCTACCTAAAACTTTGCTGCTGATTAATGTCTGATTGTTTTTAGTATGTAGCACCGACCAAATGCAGCCCTTATTCCCCAGTTCAGAAACAGACTTTAAACATCAAGAATATGGATTTTCTCCTCTTCATCTTACAAGGACCATTAGAAACAGAGCAGAAAGGTTCGAAGCCCTTGACTCCTTTTTGTCTTTAACCTCCAGCTTCAGAAGCAGCAAGTTGAGCAAAGAGTTGCTCTGCCCAGAAAGTGTGCTGACTAGGGAGTATTGGTTTAACTGCTGGATCATTCCTGAAGGCTGATCTTTTGAAAGGGCTGGATAATGGTAATAAGAATGTGAATTTATAAAATGGCTCAATGTTTGAACTGCAGTATCACATCAGCATTTGAGTGTGTCAGGTACAGAGCTTGATCAGTTATGAATAAAAGAGGGGGTGTGTGTTGAGATAAGGACAGGGAGAGATCACTCCCCAATTACATCATGGGCAAAATAGACTTGACTTGGGGAAATTAATTGAATTTATGAACAAGGAAGTCAAAGTAGGATACTGAGAAATAAACTCAATCTTAAAAATACCTTCCCTGACCCTTTTCCTGGATTTTAGTTTATTCCTGAATTCTCTACCTCCTCTCCACCAGTATTGCAGAGGAATGGAGAATGGGGGCTTTGAGTTCATTACGTGTTGCTTTTGCTGCTCCTTCCTCCTCAGGGGGAAGACTTCTCATACTTTTCCTCTGCTCCAGCATGGAGCCCCTCTTACACAAGACAGTCCTCCATGAACTTCTCCAATATGACTCCTTCCCATTGGCTACAGTTCTTCACAAGCTGCTCTAGCTCTCTCTTCCAAAGGGTGCAATTCCTCAGGAACAGCCTACTCCAGCATGGAGCCCCTACAGAGCCACAAGTCCTGTCAGCAAACCTGCTCCACAGTGCTGCAGCTCCTGCCAGGAGCCTGCTGCAGAATGGCCTTCCCATGGGCTCACAGCCTCCTTCAGGCATCCCCCTGCCCTGGTGTGGAGTCCTTCATGGACCACAGGTGGATCTCTGCATCCATGGGCTGCAGGGACACAGCTGCCTCACCATGGCCTTCACCATGGGCTGCAGGGGAATCTCAGCTCAGGTGCCTGGAGCACCTCCTGCCCCTCTTTCTTTACTGGCCTCAGTGTCTGCAGGGCTGTTGCTCTCACAGATTGTCACTCCTCTCTTCTCTGGCTGCAATTGCTTCCGTGCGATAACTCTTTCCCTCCTTAAATCTGTTCCCACAGAGGCGCCACTGTCACTGATGGGCTCGGCCTTGGCCAGCGGTGGGTCTGGTTTGGATCCAGCTGGCATTGGCCCTGTCAGACATGGAGGAAGCTTCTGGCAGCTTCTCACAGAACCTGTCCCTGTAGCCCCCCTGCTACCAAAACCCTGCCACACCAGTCCAATACAGGAGGTGTACACTTACAGCAATGAAAATATAGTGAACCTAGCCAAATTTCCTGAAGGAGAAATGGACAAAAAGAACAAATATTTGGTAAATATATATCACCAGCTATCTGGTCATATTATTTAGTTCTATGATGAAGAACTCCTCGTTCTCTGAGTTACGGTATTTTGTATTTAACTACAACTCACTTTACCCTTTCATCTGAGTAACTCCTTTCCTGTAATTTTAGTGACTGAATGATTTATCTTTTAATTTGGGTCTTTGCTCACCTGAGGTTGCATGTAATGTCCAGAAGAATGAGAATCTGCAGGCCATTTTGACAGAATTCAGAATTTCAGTAAAGCCTCAAACAGTTCTCGCTGAGCTTCCAAACTGTGTGCCACAGAATAGATGAGCCTGCAAGCAATTCATGGAGCTTTTCTAGTCCAACTCCCTTGCTCAGAGCAGTGTTATCTAGAGCAGGTTGCTCAGGACTATGCCTAGTTGTGTTTTGAATATCTGCAAGGTTAGAGACTCCACACCTCTCTGGGCAGCCTATTGCACTGCTTGACCACCTACAAAGTAAAATGTTTTTTCTTTTATTTGAATGGAACTGACCTCGGGTCCTTTTCTGCCTACATGATTTTCAACTCCCAGCACATACTGGTGCGTGGGCTCACCCTTCAGGTGCAGGAATTTGCATTTCTCTTTGCTTAACTGCAGGAGATTTCTGCCAGCCCAATACTCCAGCCTGTCCATGTCCCTCTGATTGGTAACAAAACCATCTGGAGTATCCTGCCAATTTTTTATCATCTGGAAATGAAATGGGAAAGCCAGTATTTGAGATTTGGAAAAGCCCTGTGTTTTACCAGTACAGCATCTGAAACATCACTGTAGTAAGAGCTGAACTGTGGGGTTGACAGAGTCATCACATTTTTTATGATATCGGACCTGTCTTAACAGCACTTGCAAGAATCATTGACACGGTCTTTTCAAATTCATCATTTTCTGGAAATTTTCAGAATTTTTTAAACTGTGTAAAACTCGTGCACTTTTAAAAGAGCCATAAAGAGAAATTCAAATAAGCCCCTTCTATCAGGTGTACATATAAAGTAAGCAAATTTAATTAACCTTATGATCTTCCCAATAAATGTCCCCCCAAAATAACTTTTTAATTTCTTAATTAAAAAGATATGGTTATGTTAATCACTTTAAATATTTAATTATGTCATTAAAGAGAAGGGAAAGTGTGGTAGCTGAAGTACTAACTGAGTTAGTTTAAGTTCTTAACTTCACTGGGATTTTTTTGTGACTTGACATAGACCTGCTAACAGAGAGCTGGCAGAGAAAGCCTGAATCATTCGCTCACGCTTCACACAATGAGAAGAACCATATGGCAGACATCTCATGTAGTAAGGGTTCCTAGAATACTCTTTTATGTGCTCCCACTCACTGCAAACCTCAAACTCATCCCAAAACTGGTACAAAACTCTCTGTCTATAAAAGGTAAAGGTTGTGTCAGTGGTTGTTTTTCCAGCTCTGTTCTTGTTAGATGTTAGTTTAATATGGCATGTATTTGACAGAGCTAGATACAAAGGTCTCTGCAGAAGTGTTGTTGCAGTCTTGCTAGAATTTTGAAATATCAAAAAGCTTCTGCACACTTGTACCTTTCTTCCAGTATGAAATAGAAGCAGCAAACTTCAAAGCTACAGACACACTGAGATAGATACAAATCACGAGACACCCATGGATTGGCCTGACTGAGAGAACAGGTATAGTGCCTATGGGATAGATTGGACATGACCAGGGACAAACTGTTTTAAGATGATGATATTTTCATTGCAGGGCAGGTAATTGTATTTCCAGGATTTGAAGCATCGTGAAGTTATTGTGGAGAGAGATTATTATTTGTCATAAACCCAGCACCTATATTGGATTCCTGATATTTGGTATCCGAGAGTTATAAAGCGCACTGATAAAGAGTTACATTTTGAACATGTTTTGTATGTCTCCCTTAAGGTTTAGGACTGAGAGATTAAAGGTAAAGTGACTGTTTTGTGTGTTTCCTTTTTGAAAGTCTGATGTGGACTATCGTAGCTTTGATTTCAGCTGGGGTCTAGAAACAGAGCATCTTACACCTGATTTCCCTGGAAGACTCCATGCAGTAGCATTCTTGTGATGTCTAGGAAGACAGACTTGCATTGGTAGCAACAAGGCCATGACATTTTTTACTCTCAGCCTGCCACCAGTTTCATATACAATAGCATCCTTCTGGGTGTCTTACCTTGGGAGTGCAGTTTCAACTCTGTTCTCCACTGGTTTTAGATGGGAGGAAATAACAAATGAAGGTATATTTCACTATATAATACAACCCTGATAGTTTTCTTTTTTTTTAATAAGAAGCTTTGAAAGCACAAATTTTCTAGAAGGGGTTTTGGCCTGTCTGTATTAGAGAACCAATCTGTGGGGGTTAGTGTCCCTAACATTTTCTCCTGATTAATAGCTGAAAATGTAATATTATGGCTTGGGGGTTTTTTGTGTGTATCCCACTGGAAAAGCCTGTCTTTTTCAATGCTCTGTGGAGGATACCTAGGCACTTGCACAGTTTTAGCCTCTGATCTCTCTGATGCAACTTCACATTTATAACATAATTGCAATGCTTTCTTATCTCACAGGGGGTTGCATGGCTAGATATACTAAATCACTATGAGATTCTGAGGGGCAGAGATCCGTAAACCACACTGAGAAGAATAAATGGAGAACAGCTTGAAATTTTCAAATGGCAGAAAAGTAGACACATAAGATATTAGTGTTATTACTGTTGTCTGCCCTACAAAAATAGAAACAATGCACTTCTCATACAAACAGCTCTTATTTTGCATTTTAGGAAGAAACAAAAGGAAAAAAGGAATAAAGTAAAATTTGCATGTGAGAGCACAGTGCAACTCCTCTGTAAGATGGATGTTGTGCTACGTATTCCAGCCAGACGTGTGAAATTCGGGAGGTACTTTGCAAGTGGAAGTGAAGCACCTCCTTCTTCTTTCCTTTTGGGGAACTCAAGAGGTGAAAAATCTGACACAGGCTCTAAAAGGACAAACCACTAAGTCTGTGAGAGATTACCTAACAGCAGCTTTAACAGAATTACATTAACATGTAGTAAAACACATGATATACATTATTTTCTCAATTACGCCTCAAACTTATTCATGATCTATTAGTTGCTGGCAGGAGTGAATTGCATAGAAGCCCTTATACAGATATTTAAATTTAGCATTGCCTAAATCCACCAGAGTACACACAACATAGGTGTATATGTTTCTGGGCTGGACACTGGCATCTCCTGCAACCATACTCAGCTGCTCACTCACCAGTCTGCTGAGACAGAGGTAGGGAAGAAAAAATGCACCCAGGCTGGCTTGGGCTGCAGCAAGGAAAAATCCCTCCTAAGGATTAAATTTAGTATTTTTAGATTAAATTTTAAAAGATGACATTGTGTTAGATCCTTGCTTTGAGACCTCATAGCAAAACTACAAAAACTGTCATCCTCAGGTTTTTTAGTCATTATGCTGGAACTTCTAAAATGAAAATTGGCTGAACCCAGTTGCCAGTATGGCAGAATAGAATCTACTCTGCACTGTTCATCATCTGCTGCTGTATATAATCAGTTTTATACACATACATTAGACAACTCTTATTCCATTTTCTTATTTATAATAAGGTGATGGTTTCTAAACACTGAAGACTGAACCTCCAGAGAGAACTGTTATCTCAAAGAAAACATCCTGATATAAAACGCTCATCAACTGTCTTCCAGATTAACAGTGCTCTGTTAGCCATTTGATATAACAAAGCATAAGCCTTTTTCTGTCTTCTTTTACATCCTGTGGTTTTTTTATTTCAGCTGACATGGTCCACAAAAATAATCTCAGCATGGGAACAGTTAGCCACTCTTGTGACACAGAAAATAAACACTCTGGAATGCCTTTCCTGAGTATAAAATTTAACCTGTTTAACCTGTTTACAATGAAATTTAAAAATCTTAAATAAACTTGACATCACCAAGAAAGCATATCATGCCACCCCACCCCTGGGTAAAAAAAAAAAAGGACATCTCCTTGAAGTTCTAAGGTTCTGTGGACAAATGTAAGGACCATCTTATTTCTAAATGAAAATTTTTGCCAAATTTTATAGATTACGAATTCAGATGGAGATTTATATTTTTCTACAGCAATTTTTCATTCATTTACATTATTACAGTATGAAATTGCAGCTGCTCTCATCCCATATCATCATGATCAAGTAAATGCTGGAAATACAACATAATCATAGATTTTAAGGGAGACAGGAAATTCCAGGATGTGAAGCTTTTACGTACATACATTTCTGTTCTGCCTTTTTGTAACTTTACAGTCATTATTTAATACAGAGTGAACATAAAGAAGAAATTCCAATTAACTTTTTTTTCTATTCCTCTAAGTGGTAAATAACTCTGGGTTAGCACAGGGAATGACACAGAAGGGTGCAAAAAGGATGTGAGACTCATTTTGCAGAGGACAAAAAAGAGGCAGAGGTTTTCCAGGGAGCTCTCTGCAATGTCAGCTTTTCCAGTAGTGTTGCCTTTTCTAGGCAGCTTAGCCCTGCCTTGTTTCGCTTTGTTGAAGCTGCCTGTGCTGCTTAGGCAGTGCTGACACACGGGCAGCCACGGTGTCAGAGAGCAGCTCTCCCCACCTTAGCTCCCCTTGTCCTCCAGGTGACCTCAGCGCCAGCTTTGCTGGTGAGGCTGAGAGTTTGGGATGGGGTAACAGCGTGTTTTGGGTTTCACACGGTCCTACTGCCATTTGCTGAGCTGGGCTGTGTCTTAAGAAGAACCTAGTGATTAGATCAGATTATATTAAATTAAATGACTGGGGTTATTTAATTTTCGTTCATTGTATTCATTTATAGTTATCAACTTCTACAACAATATCTTTTTTCACAAATTTATTTTCTGATTAGCTTCCTTATTACTCATCAGCTGCATGATTAGCAGAGAGCTTTTCACAGTTGTCAAGGAAATTCTTACTGGATTTGGTTTTTGTTTTGCTCTTTCTTAGTTGCATTCTCAAAGCAAAGATTTAGAGTGCGAATTCACGTTATTAAACTACAGCTTATCTCTAATAGTATAGACGTGTCTTTTTGTCATGACTTCAGTTTGTGCATCTTATTACTAAGTTACTTCAAGAGAAGGATTCATTAATAGAACATCTCAGTTATATTGTATGGACTAGGTACCTGAAATCATGCTTATAGATCCTGTTTCTTCATAGTTTTCCATATCCTACTTTTCTTGTCTCTCCATTTTAGAAAGGAAGCCTAGTTTCATTGTATAACTCTATTCCCCAGATTTATGCATCATTCAGTGTTCCTTTTACTTTCCTTTCTTCATCCCTTCCCATATCAATTTTATATCAAGGTGACCTTAATTGAGCTTGGTAATATAATGTAGTGTTGTTGTAGGACCAGCAGGCATCCCATTTATTATCCACTGGCAATTTTTTGCTGAAAATTCTGCTTGCCACCAGGAAAAGAGTAATGGAACTAAGATGTATACTCATTCACATATTGATGTTGCTCTGAAGGCTTTTTTTTTTTTTTTTAATCCATGCCTCTAAATTCTGCAGTTCATAACTCATCATCATGGAAGAGCAAGAAGTTAGATGAAATTTAATTGCTTGAAATTTCAAAGATGCAAATTGGTCAGGGAAGGGAATATTTAATCTATTAAGTTTTGAAAAGCATCTGATGCTGACGTTAAAAAGGCTCTAGAGGCAACAGAATTCAGTGTGTGATGAAGTTCTTCCCTGTGAGTCTGTTTTGCACAGTCTCCTCATGAACTGAAAAAAGCTTCTATATATCTGCATTTGCAAGTGGGGCAGAGAAAGGCACTATCTGCAGTAATGACATTAAGCCTCTAATTCCCATACTACTCTCTCAAGCAACTTGTGAAACATTATGCTTATCTGCAGCTTTAATTTAAAGACGGAAGTAAGTTTAAACCACTCAGTGAATGTGCCAGCAATGCTGTGTTTTCCCACTGGTAGCTGGTGGGTAACTGTAAAAGCCTCTCATTTCAGGCAAGCTGGTTTGTCTGCATCTTAAATGGCCACAGAGCAAACCTGTGATTTTTCTAGTGCTGTGGCTTTCTTTTTTTTTTTGCCAGAAAAGTATGACTTGGAGAAGTACATCAATCTCAATGAAACCTTAGGCAGCTAGATGAGGGAGGGAGTGTCCCACACACACCAGACTGAGAGGCCAGTTCTCTAGGAATGAGATGTGAGGGAGTCTCACATTTGGTCTCAGCTACTTGACCTAATTTGAGAGGGAAAGAAGAGAAGGGAAGGAAAGGGTGCTGCTGTGCTCTGACAGGAAATTTGAATGTTTGCAGGAAGGAAGATTGCTCAAGATGTCTAAAAGTACTTTCCCTTATTGCCCGATGATACTGTGGTAACCTTAGCAATAACGACTGTGAGTTGTTAGGAGTAGCATTAGGCCTGAAGGAAGGAATTGGCTATCCAGATGCTTAATAAAGAATGGATAACCAGACAAATTAGTCTGGGAAAGCACTTCTTTGGCCTGAGACTATGTGATAGCTTTAAAGTTTGATGTGTAGTATGTAATAAGTTAATGAATGAAAGTGGAATGCTTTGTGTGAACAGAAATTGCTCTCATCGGTGCAGTGCATGCTCATTTAATAATGTATTGTAATGTGTCTTTAAGATTATATTTTTAAAGAGGATAATTAAAAAATTGCAGACCTAGAGATGCTCTGCTCCTCCTTTAAATTGGACTTGTCATGTAAATTTCAATAGAAGCTTTTTGTAAGTAGGTGCTGCAAGAATATGTTGTGTTTGCATAAGCTCAACCACCTTGTACAAAACAAAATCCATGAAAGCGGTTCAGTAAACAGCTAAATTTAAGCTTGCATTTTGCTGTAAGCGTGTGAATTGTGATTAGTTTCATTGACCGTAGGGCAGCTCCCATGCATGAGTTTTGTTCAACAATGTCTGCAGAAACCGAGCAAGAATCACTTGCTAAACACTGAAATAATAAAGGTAAGAAAAAGAAGGTAGTCTTGGTTCATTCCAAATAGCTCGTTTAGTTCTCAAATGTAAAAGTAATTTTTTCCTAGCCTCCAAGCCCATTCAGTGAGCAATAGTACTGTAGGAATGCTCTCCGATTTTTTATCTCAAGGCTTAATACTATTTTCCCTTTCTTTCCATAATGCTTTATATACCTCACAGTCATTTAATCCAATTGAGAGCAGTGATCACCCGCTTTGCCCTGAGATTCCATCTTAAAAGAGTCTCTATCCACTTTCCCTACCACTTCACTGTATGAGTGCTCTTATGCAAACAGTGAGTGAAGAGAAAAAATCCTTTACTTGAACTTGCTTTCTTTTATTATCTTAGGCTATTTTCCACTATCATCATTGTTAATTGGCCTGATAGATTACAACTTCTCTATTTTTTATGTAGCACAAGGCTAAGTTTTGAAGTTTTGCAGATGAATAATTGAGAACAAAAATAGTTACACTTAGGGCAGTCCCAATGTTTTTAGTAGCAAAACAAACACCTGTGTGACCGGAGGGTCCTAGCTCGCTGACTTAAGTGAGATGGTGGTGATTGTGATGCTCTCTCCTTCCCAGGATTTTTACCTAGATTTTGGGATAAAAATGGCTGTCTGGAGAAACAGAGATGACAGCTATGAGATATTTTTGCTCTTTTTTTCTTTTTTTTTTTCCTTTCAGTCTTACATCTCCTCTCTGATGTGCTGCCAGCTTTGGTTAGAGATCTCACAGAGTATAATTTATAGAGATGACAAGCCTAGTTACCAGACTTCCTGAGCATATCGATGATCACAGGATTCAATCCAGTTTATACTTCAGCCTGTGTCATAATGACTTTATGGTAATTAACCAGCTTTCCCTAATGATCAAGTATAGCAACTCAGAATATGTTTTTCATATTAATCTAAACTTTCTGCCAAGGAATCTTGAGTCTTATTCTATTGCTGATTTCAATTAGACAGTTTTGTCACAGTGATTACTTAAAATTAAGAAAAATAAGTGAACAATTAATTGTGAATTATTTATAAATCGGCAATCATGATTACATTACAGGAAAGCTGTGTCAGTTGTCAGAGTAGAATGGAATTGGACAGAATCTATCCAATATACATTGTGTTGGTTTGCTCATGGTTACTTGTCATTGAAAGAGCCCCAGTTTTACTTCAGCAGAAATTCAGACATGAATAAACATTCCTTTAATGTGAAAATCAGAGGATGGGATGCTGCCATAGTCAGAGGATGAGTGCTGCCCTTCATATTACAATGTCCAAACCTGCATAGGTCACTCACAATTATTTAAGTCCTGCATTGGCAACATCATTAATATCAAAGAGTTAACACAGCTGTACTAGCATTTATTTTCTTTGAAGAGTTGGGAGTCAAAACAGCTTGCTATAATTCCACACTCACAAATGGCAAACCCATAAACATTCGAGGTGATGTAGCAGCTTCTGGTCACCTCCTGGAATGCTATTGTCCTATCATGTCCCCTTTCTGTAGTGTGTGGGGCCATCCCTGCTGCTTCTAAGCTCTGCCAGCCCCTCCCTGTGCCCATCTCCGGGTGCTCTTCCAGCGTGCCCGGCTGCTCCTCTTCCCCCTCTGCCTGTGGACCACAGCAGCCGTGCTCAGTTAGCACATGGCTGTGCGGGGCGCTTGGGGAACCCCTCCCTGCTGCCTTGCTAGGAGGCTTTTCCAAACCCACACAGACTGGTCTGCAGGGCCTCCGAATTTATTTTATATCACAGCAATAGCCCATCTGCTTTTTGGCTTCTTTGATTTAAGCTGTAATTAGTATAACAGAGGCATTGCATCATCTGGCTTAGGTCTAGGTTTTTAAATGAAAAATCAGATCTTGCCTTCCTCTTTTCTTCCTTCTCCTTGAACATGCTCCACATAGGCAGGGGGTGTTACCCCCCCTTCCTCACCCTGACATGCTGGGAGCACAGGCAGCAGCTCAGATTAGTGCAACTCCACTCTCACTCTCCTCTGTCGTGAGCCTGCTCCTCGTCCCTCTGCCACCATCTCGGCTGGTGCTCCCTGCTTGGTCCCGCTTCCCTGCTCCTTCGCTCCTTGGGCTGCAGTTCCTGTGCAGTCCTGACCTCTCTTTTGCCACCTTCAGGATCGGCCGCCTGGAGACTCAGTGCCACACAGGAGGGGAGATGCCTGAGCCGCACTGCTGGTAGCCAACATGCAAGGCTGCTCCTCTCAGCATCGCCTTTAAACTCTCTCCGGGAAGGATAATAATGAAAGTACCTATTAAACAAAGTATTTATTAAGGAAAGAAATCATTGTAGCTCATGCTCTTCTTTATTCCATCAAGGCTCACTGTCTTGGTGTCTGGGCAACTCTATGCATAACATATGTGTAGTAAAAATAGCAATACAACTTACTTAAAATTCAAGTCACTTTCCAACAATTTTTTAAGTCCCTCCCCGCATGACTTCTGCTGCGTTAATTATGCTCCCCTGTAGGATCAATGCTTTACTCATTTAAATATGTTGTAACAATATTGTCACCAATTATTTTTACTGCTTCAAAAGGCAAATTGCTTTATACCAACAATTAGAA
This sequence comes from Mohoua ochrocephala, assembly GCA_013398855.1. Taxonomy (NCBI): domain Eukaryota; kingdom Metazoa; phylum Chordata; class Aves; order Passeriformes; family Acanthizidae; genus Mohoua; species Mohoua ochrocephala. The sequence goes on along the minus strand of VZTA01006907.1, from coordinate 102,726 downwards.
AACAATTGCTTTGTTTTTCCTTTATGTAAATTATTTGGCATTAGCATTTACCTTTTCAAGCAGGCATTTGATACAGGACAAGTAGCAGTATTACATAAAAGGGTAGAAAGCAAAAAAATTATCACATCTCTCAAAAGAGAGAAAATTATAATAGTCTCTGTAATAAACAGATAAGTCAGCTACTGAAGTTACATCTGTTCTTGGGAAACCTGATCAGCAGATATTGTACACAGCAGGTAGGGCATGTTCTCACAGCACTTAGTGAAATACAACAGCAATCCTTACACCTGTAAAACACATGGTATGCCTGATTTATTTTTAAACTTATGATTTGCTTTTCTTTAACTGTTAGGCACTATGTGCTTCTGTAGTAACATACAGTCTCTACCAGCAAACTATTTTAGGGGCAAGTACTACTGGCCTTACATGAACTATCACGTTGACAGTCCCGAACAATTGTTCACTTAAGGAAAGAAGATTTGCTGCCTCTCCTTGCCTGTTCTTTTAACTTCATAATTGCTTAACTGTAAGAGGAAAGGAGAAAGAAGAGCAATGTCTCTTCCATAGAAACACTCACATTTGTTTGCTTGTTTGATGGAAAACCAGTGTGTATAACTGGCAATTATACAAAGATTGTAAACTGAAATTGACAGAGTAATATCTCCCTTTTGGGTTTTGATTTTCAGTCTCTTGTCCTTTCATTTGCTGTTTGGGATTTTGAAGCAGTCACTAACTGAAGACAGAGACATCCATTTTAATGCACTGGAAGCATTTGTCAATTCAGCTTGAGTGCAGCAACTGTCTGATGCTGAGGCTTAGAGATGGTTTAGTGTGTGTGTGCAGTAGTTGAGGCTCACTGCTTTATTCAGTCAACATTAGGATTCTCAAAACATGATGGGGTTGGGAAATGTCTGGGAAGCGGTTTGGTGGTTTTTTTTTGGGGGGGGTGGATTTGGTTTGGGTTTTTTTTTTCCCTCTCATAAAAATATTGTCTTTACCTTTCTCACTCAGGAGTCAGAAAAATATATGTGTCCATCTAAAATTATCATGTGGAATAGAAGGAGTGTTTGAGTTTATAACACATTTGTGTTTTTAAGTAATAGAACCAATTTTTCCTATTTAACCATGGTGTAAAGAGCATGTGAAAAAAATTCTTTACACGGAGCACAGTGACATTGGAATTTATGCAAGAAAGGTGCCTGGGTAATCTGCATGCCCAGACTGCACCTGCAGACTGGGAGTCACTGGTTTGTCTCCATAGCAGTGAGATGTCTGTCTCCCGGCAGCTCTGGGCAAGACTCACCTTTTCAGCTGGGAGCAGAGGTGGAGCAGGACACTGTGTGCCAGCTGGGTGACACCAAGGGGCTCTGGGTGTGCCTCTGCCCTCGCAGGGCTGTGCATGTGCCACAGCAGCCCCAGCACGAGCTCTTTGCTGGGACTTAGAAGTGGATCTCTTGATTGGCAAAGTATAATGGTAAACCTCAGCTGTAGGGTGGTGCAAAATAACTTCATCAGAACCACAGTGCCCAGCTGGTCATGCTCCATAAGTAATACCTGAAGCTGTGAAGTATTAGTGAGATGCTTAATTAATGCCTGTGCTACTTCTAAAAACAACAGATAAACATTTACTATGTGCTGTGTATGTTTGAAAACCATCATTAATCAGTGGCCAGTTTACCTTCCTATTATGAACAAGTAGGATTTCTCAGCCCAGTTTGGGAGCCTGTGCCCCTGTTCCCTACAGAGCGAAGCCCCTTCCCCTGCAGCTCTGCTGGTATCTGTTCTTCAAAGGTGAGCTGGGCTGTGGTTTGGAGCTCTCTGCAGGCTGATGTAAGACCACTTTAAACACCGCAGAGCTGGTGCTTAAATAACATTCAGATGAACTCCATTCCGCCTCCAAGCTACTGTTGTACCAGGTCTGCTTCACAAAGCAGTGCAGGCTTTCACGTCTTTCTCTGGAGGAATAAATCCGAGGCTTCATTCACATGAAAAAATCTCAGTATGATTTATTTACAGGTTAAGGGCCCAAGCACATCCCTATAAATAATGCTTTAGCCTTATTTTTTCCTGTGTGAACTTTGCATTTTTTGTGTGTCTCCTAAGGCCTTCGGGTTATTATCACAGTGAATATCACTACATTTTATGTACCATGTTGGAAAAGACAAGTTGTTTTCCTTCAACCTGAAGAACTAACACCTAAATCTAGTCTATGTGGTACTGATACTTGAAATCCTTTCTTCTATTAATTCCTATCATGATTCTATTTCTTTCCAAAGTAGACACCTAACTACCACTCATCTAACTGAAAATAAATATATCTTGAAATAAATATCTATTTGATATTTATTTCAAGATGCTGCAAATAGTCCAAATAAAAACTGTTAGGTTAGACTGGTTTCTTTCCAATATGATTGTAGTTGTATAAAAATATAGAGAAAGTGAAAAAACACATTACAGAATATAGAGAAAAAACCTGTATTTTATTTTCATAGCTTTCTTCAAAGACTAGGTATAATTTTTTAATATAGTTTTCTAATTTTTAAATTAGAAGTATGAATATGGTTTACTAGAAGTCTAGCTGTGACACATTGCACTACCTGCTAAAAATATTATTAGTCATCACATAAATTATGCATTAGTTTTCATTAACTACTAACTATAACTAAATAATTATTTTAACCGAAGTAAGAGCTACAAGTCTGAAACCAGAACATTAACAAAATTGCAGAACAAAACCAGAGTCATGTAAAATTATACAGTTTCCTTGAAAATGGGTTTCCATAAAGAGATCATACTTTGGCATTGATTTTATCATTGCAATCAATATAAATATGTCTTTTAAAATGTCTTTCTGATATTTTAATATCTGACACTTCTAGCCTAGTGTGTGAGAATAAAATACAATTACCCATTTCTCACTGGGCTACCAGATGATCTCTTGGAGGAATGACCCCGAGGTCAAAGATATAATGGGCTACTTGCTGCTTTTTATGATGTTTTTACTGGGACTATTTTTATTAGAGTGTAGTGGATGCTGTTATGTGTCTAGTGAGTCAGGGCCTTGGGAAGTTTATGCCACCTATCATCCCCTCTTAACAGCTTTGATCTTGCATGCACTGGTTGAAAAAATTATTGTGCCATTTTTCAGTTTCAGCCTGCAGTGGTTTAACACAGCTACTGACACTTTTTCACAATATGAGTTGATACAGACAAGCATTTTTGAAGAAAGCCCCGAGGCCAACAATAATATTTATATCTTCTGCCATTCATGGAAAAGTAGAGCCAATGAAGCAGGCAAAGGAACTGGTATGTGTTCCCTTTTGCTCATTAATGTTTCAGCTGATTCTGTGGGTGTTCTGTGGAAGAGTGGTTGCTTTCATTTTCTCATGAAAAGAAAATGCTGTATTTCTTATTCAAATCTATTGCCTTTGAGATTCTGGTTTAAGATTTTTCTTGAAGGATGTTGTTCATCTCCTTTACACAGAGAGATGCACAGCACAGAAATATATGTGTACTGAACAATGCTGGATTGGCCTTGCAAAAACAGATGCACTGCAGAAACTGTGTGACAAATGCAGATGGAGAAACAGAGCGCCTGGCACAACAGGAAGTGCCTACAACCTTCCAGGCTGCACATCTCTTTGATGGAGGAGGGGAAGGGTTTTCAGAAAGGCAAATCTCTCCTTTCTGTGGTTGCATGTAAAAGCTACCATGCTGTATTTCTCATCCTGAAGGACTGTCTTTGACTCCTTTGATACAAAGAATATCCAGCTCTCGCTGCTCTTTTCCCTGGCTGAGTTGCAACATGCTTCTGTTCTCTCTCAGTGCCCCATCACTGTGAGGTGCTGTGTATCCTTCTCATATCCTCACAAATTTTAAGAGCGCATTTCCTCTGAGTTCCTGTTCAGGTGCTTAAGCCTCACATCACTTTCCCTTCTTTAATAACTACTCAATCTCAGAAACCTCATAGAAGCATTTATGATCCTAAAGTAGAATGTAGAACAGAAATAGAATTTGGGTTGCAATATCCCATGTTGTACCTGTTGGTACCTGTTTGGGTGGTTCAACAAAAGGAACCATTTTCTGCCTATTTTATTCTTTACTACACTCCAAATATCCCCTCTACACCTTCAGAACCAGAATTTTGCAGCAGGTTGGTAGCAGAATGTGACATAGAGACACGGCTGATGCTTCACTCCAGCATCTGCTAGAGAAGCAGAAAGATTTGTGATTCTGAGACAAAATTATCCTTTCTGCCACTGAAGAATTGAGAGTGGCAGTCAGGGATGTCTCTGCAGGTGCACGGGAGCAGCACCACAGAACTTTTCTGTCCACCACATTTGGATTTGTATTGGTTATAAGGCCCTGTATTAACTGATGCAAGTTGTTGTTGGGGGAGGGGGTTGGTTGTTTGGTTTGTTTTTTTAAGATAATTCATTTAAAAAGAGCCAGGAAGATGATTCTGTTCACCCACTCACATCTGTTTATAAAAACATCACACATGCGTTTGGACCCAAAGCAATCCACAAGATTTTTAATGACAAATGTCCTTGACAGAACAAGCAATAAGTAAATTATCCTTTTAAGAGAGAAAATATGCCGTTGTAGATAAAACTGGACCCATGAAGACTGATTTAGAAAAACAGAATCTAACTGGATTCTTAATTGAATCCAAGAGAGAAGGGTCCTAATCTGTGACTGGGATGGCATTTGTATGCAAAGCACCTTGATAAAGGCCAAAATAAATAAAATTATTTTTATCATTTTCAAGTACCAAAGTATGTAAAGTAGCAAAATAAATGCCATTGTTTGTATTGTGAATACGAAATGCACATAGGGGATTTGTATGTATTGTTTGACATGCAGCATACACACACTTGCTCACATAAACAGTACTTTACTATTTTAATACTGGTTTTGTGGATGTTCACTTTCAAATTAAGAGGACCAAATCTGAGAGAAAGAAGTCCACAGAATAATCCATAGGAAAAATTCCAAAGTGTTGATGAATGCATTTAAATTGTTTTTTCATTGTCATCTTTTAAAGTGCCACTGTGTGGAGAAAAGTTTTGATTAAGTTGATTTCTATTACTTAGAAACTAGTCACAAAAGTCCAGGATAATTCCATGTAAGTGTGGGCACTTGGCTGTCATACTTAAGTTAGGATTCTAAATTAGAAAGTTGTGTTCTAATGGTGGGTTAGATATTCAGTGGGCTGAATAATGTTTGAAAGTGATTTTACTTGAAAATCATTGATAATATAAGAAATAATAATAGATTTCATTTAAATGCTGAAAATATAGTGCTGTGAATCTGGAGCCCATATGGAGCAGTGGCATTCCAGCTGTTTTTCTTTGTGCCTAATCTCACGGTGGTCAGTGAAGTCAGTGTTTCTCACTAGCTTCGTATATTGCATCCAGCTGTTCTTTGCCACTCTTTCTCAGTTGTCCACATCATCCTAAACAATGTGAAACAATAAAGTTCTCCTGAAATGTCAGGGGCCAGATAGAAAAATCTGGTAATCACTCAAAGTTGAGAGACACTGAAAATTCACAGGAAGATGAGAATAATACATAGGATGATCAGGGTGACCTTAAAACAGCATTAATAGAAATGGAATGAAATGTTCTAGTACAAGGTCAGGTGCTTAAGAACTGCTAATAAAAAGTCTACTGTAAATTAAAAATGAGTGATAAAGACAGAGATGCAGTTAATAATAGAATCTCTATGTAATAGAGCTTTGTAAAAGACAAAAGCCTTCCTAGAATGTGTAAGTTCAGAGATACAGAATGTATTTGTGCTTTTGTAAAGGATCTTGGTGAAATGATGGTCATATTCCAAAACTACTAGCATACTTTCATGCATATATTTCAGGAATTACCTGGTTAAAGAAAAAACACAAAACCCAGCAGGAATAAATCCCTGCTTCCTAATTCACAAGCATGACATATTATATGTTTGTTCTTATCAGACAACATTAAATGACAGCCTGCTGGCTTCAGAGTCTTCTTTCTTTATGGCAGGTGCCTCTCTCCCCTAACACTTTTATAGCCACAGCCCTTTACAGACTACTATTCCTGATCCAGTCCCATCTGATTCAAGTCATTTGCTATTTCAAATGTGCTTATACTTGAAAATAGTTACAGATTATAGATTTTAAAATAGTGAACTTTTAAACTGAAAGTTTAGAAAAAGAGCATGTGAGATGGTCGGGACAACAGAGGACATACCTCTGGGACGAGACTGAAAGATCCCTGCCTAGCTTATGTTAAGGAAACTTTCCAGTCTGACCATTCATGAGACTGTCTGGCAGTCACACGGGAGGGTAGGATTGCTTTCCCTCCCAGTCCTGTTGATGCCTTAAGTCGAGTAAGTAGTTTGACACAGAAAGTTACTATTTAAGATAAAAGGTAAAGAAAACTTTAAATAACAATAATGAGCCTGAGTAAATATATTTTCTCTTCTAACAAAAAAAAAGTATAAGTACTCTAGGAGTTATATTCTGGAATAGCCTTGAAACAGGAGCCGTGGAGAAGGAAGCCCTCAAAACTAATTGCTCTTCTTTGATTAGTTTAAAAAAGAGATTAGTTATGTACATTGTTTGTCGTAGCAGGAGGCTGGGCTTGATGGCCCTTGAGGGACTTTCCCGTTTTTAGGCTTTTAGGTTTTTTCTGATAAAAAAATCAATTTTTTTCTTTGCCAGACACCAACTTTTAAATTTTTACTTACCTTTTCCAAATTTCAGTTTGGAAAGGAACATTCAGTTTTCTTAACACTGACACAGACTTTCTTCTGAGTTAGTAAAGGATCAGTTATTTACATTGCAGCAAAACCTACTTGATTAAATTGGGGGCTATGTGCTATTTGTATGTCAGTCCCAGGGCGAGTTAACCCGAGCACTTAGAATGTTATACAGTCTTTTTCTGTTCAGAAACTGCTAAGTATTTTACCAGGAGTAATTAAATTCACAACAGTTCAGTGACCTATTGACCTCGTGCGAAGATAGCTATCAAGTCAATGACAGAGCTCCGAAAAGAGTCTTACTCTAGTTCTACAAGTTAGTAAATCTCTTTCCACTCACTAGAGGGTAACAACATAGGCATATTTTTACTGTATTGTACTGCATTTTATAATATTGTATATAGTGAGGTTGTCCGAAGGAAATATAAATACAGCTTTACTTCATAATATTGGAGAAATACTATCTTATGACTCAAGAATGAGAGGTTTACACAGGCTTAATTTGTAAAAATGTTCACTCTTGATATCTTTATCTCAGTTTTAGAGTTGTTGATTATCCTTGGAATACGCTACTTGGCTGAAAAAATTTATAAAATAAAAATAGAGACCTTTAAAAGGCTGGCAGTAATGAAAGAGCAATGTTGCATCATTTGTCTCTTTGCATCATTTGGTGTTGACACAGCCTTGTTAATTTTTTCCTAAGCTGACATTTCCAGAACTAAACACTTGCTTAATTCTGGTTTATGTCCCAGAAATATTGGTGGTTAAAACATCTTTCATACATCCCAGTATCTAGACAAATAAGTACAAAAAATGGTACTAGTGCAAACGTGGTGGATTGCCTGGAGAAGTATGTGGTGTCTGCTTTCCTTGTCAATCCTTCGAACAGCGAGGTGTTAAATAATTTGTGTGAGAATTGTGTTAACCTGAGTGGTACTGAAACTCTGGAGATTTGTAAATGGTAAATAAATAATTTATTTATAGCGGCATGTGCCCTTACTGTGTGGTGTCATGCTGAGTAGCTGAAAATGAGATAGTGGGGACATGATGTCACAGTGATATAAGCTTGGATTGAAAAAAACCAAACCAAAACAAGCCCAAACAAAACATAGAAATCTGAGATCAAAAACATGACTTATGAAAGTAGGTCTTTTTCTAGTGTGCAAGTCAGTGTTATGCTAGGCTATTTCAAATGAAGCCATAATTAAACAAACCATTGGAAAAGGTACTTTGGGAAACATAAGCAAGGGTGAAGAGTTACATTACAGACTTCTGCCGCAGGGGACATCTGCTACCTGCAATGACCCATCTGGATAGCTGCAAGTAATCAGACTTCCAGTGGGTTAAGTAGGAGGCAGGCACCATCCTTGATATCATTTGCAAAAGTGAAAATATTTCTTTCAAATGTCGATGCAAATACAATCTTGCTTTCGATTGCACTGAAAGTTGCTTCATGAACAGCATGAAATAGTGCAAGCCAGGGGAATGTGGTAAAAAAATATGTGAAAGAGGTGAATTTTTTGTATTTATAGATCAAACAAGCCTGTTCTCTTGGGTGATAAAACCATGTCATCTCTGCCTTGCCCTCTCCCACCATCCAGGAAGGATGTTATGGAAAAATTTCACGCAGATAAGTTTTGGTATACTCAGATATTATGTCTTTCCATCAAGGCAGTGGGAAAAAGTCAGATGCTTGTATCATTAATTCGTTATGTCCCATATATTTCTTACAGCTCAGTACCTAAAGAGGATAGCCTAGCACTAAGCACGAAAACATCCAAAAATCTCACCCATTCTATCTATTACTCATATGATTCCAAAAGTTGCCAGGTACTTCTGTAGAACAAAAGAGCTTGATTATTGTCAATCACTTGCAACCCCTTAGGTCAGGTACAGGAGGAAATCTAGCCATTTAGTACAGTGCAAGCTGCAAAATTCATCTAGGAAGCAGGGCAAGTTGTTTTTTACGGCTCTGTTTTTTCTAAGTTTGGCCTTATTTGACATGAAATCTTTAAATTCTCTTTCACTCAGGATAAAGTCATGACTTCTGTGTTGATAGAGTCATTGTTTAGGAAGCTTGGCACCTCATTTTAGAAATGATAAGGAATAAGAACAATGATGATGGATGTGTACATATATTGAACAGGTATAAATGTAACAGTAAAGAAGACTATTGCTTCATTATGGGATGCATATATCTTGATGGTTCTCTTTGAGAAAATTGAAGAATGTCGTTGTAATTTGCCATGAAAGCTGCATCTGTTAGAAAGCACTAGATTTATTGCTAGAAAGTGATACTACAATAAAACACATATAGCAGTCTTTTCCCCCTGTAAAATACCTGTTCAAGGCCTGAAGCTCTGGATTCTGTCAAACTCAACCAGTCTGCCCTGTAGCTATCTATAATATTCCCAGGGAAGATTGAGTTTCAAGTTGTATTTCAAGTGGCATTCAAATCTTCATGCATCTGTATATTAAACTCTCTTGTCTGATTTTTGTGTGTGAGCTGTCTTGCGAAGAAAATCGTGGCTCCATTTTTAATTGTCTGCCTTCCCAAAATGCTGTCAGGCTAAGGCGTAGTATATATCATCCATGAACAGTTCAAGATTAATTAGCTTTTCACCCATTTTAAAGGTATCATCTATATCCTGAAGGCAGAGTATGGTGTTTGGAAGCCTCTTCAATCACTTCAAATTCTTCTCTGTGTACTGTATAAATAATCTGTGGAAAAATTACACTGTTTTGTGAATAGAATAGCTAGAGGTGGCATATTCTGTACAATTTCAGTCTGAATCTATACAGATTACCCCATTTGAACATTATATGAAGGATTATAAATATTTTTCATGTGTCCTATAATCCTACAATAAATCTGACATATTAGCATTCATTCCCTGATTTTAGGGCTTCATGCGTTTTTTTATTTTGCCTAGAAAATGTTATTAAGTGCACATAGGAAAAATGGGAGAGCAAATGATAATCGGTTGCAGTGACGATATTTGGATGCCTTACCTATATGAGGATTATTAGCTACTGTCGTAAGCAGATTTAATAACCTACTTGTTTGCTTCCTGAAGTTCCTGCTTATTAGTTCTATTTCTTGTGAATTTAAATATCTGCCCAATAGCCACAAGTATGAAAATATGCTGTCTGCCATAATGGCTGTGTCTGCAGTCTGAAACTACCCAGAACACTTTATCTAATGACTTCAGTTTCGTCTGTCGCCTGTTTGTGATGCTGAGATTTTACCACCCTTAACAGCCAACAGCGAGCAGCGAGCAGGGCAGAATGGAGACATGCTCTTTTCCTGTGTAATGCACTGTGAACTGGCGCCTTATTATCTCACTGTACACTAGGATAAGTCCTATTATTGGGCTTGGCTGTTTACATTAAACATTGGTAACCATTTCCTGAGGGTAAAATCCTCAGTAAAAGCCTCAAAGATTAGAAAAATCTGGAGCAAAATGCTATGTTTACTCTTTCTTTCCTTGTAATGCTGAAAGGAGGAAAACTGTGACTGTCTACGGAAGTGTTTTAACACCAGTGATTCTCGAGGAAGTCTTTACCAAAAAGGTGCATTTTACAACCTCACCTGACACCATAAGGGTTGGATTGGCCATTGGTTGTGTGGGCAGGATTTTCGGCCAGGGCACGCTTTGGCCACAGCATGCGTGAGTCAGCTGGTTGCTGCTGCCTGACAATACTGCAGCTGATAGAATCTAAGCTGTCACTTATAAATAAATAAAGAGGCTTCCTGCATTGCAAAACCAGCATTCATAATGTGAGCTGATGTACCACTTTCTCGATAAACTGCCTTTGCAGAAGATCCTTGTGAACCAAACAGTAAAATAATGGAAGTACGAGCTTAATTACCTTATGTTTGAATATTGCTCTTACTTCAAAGCTATTTAAACAAGTTGTACTATTATCCACAAAAAATGGGATTTTTTCCAAATGACTTGCACATTAGCCAAAATGTCTTGGCCTGGTATGGAGATGGAATCCATGACCCAGTGCATATTCTTAATGGCTATGAACTACTTTTGTTGGAATCACTAGGAAGAACAGAACTTACTGCTTTGTTGCATTGCTTCTATATTTTTGGTTAAAGCATACCTAGGTTCTTCTCTGAGGTCAACATAAACCCAACAAAAATCCAATATTTTTCTGTCATTCTCTTATAGAAACTGTTTTACTTAATTTCCATTATATTTGGACTTTTTTTCTGTTCTACTGTGATTCAATCAATACCATTTTTGCTGAAGTGAGATCAGAAGGCAGTATCTGAATTTTTTTTTGCATGTAAATGAGTTTTGAGCCCCCCTGCCTTTTTTAATATCCATTTTAAAGATGAGATTATGAAATATTTTGGAGCTTTATATAATGACATTGATATATTCAAGACAGTACTCTTCTTTGCATTGATGCAAATATTCTAAGGGTGGCTTAGAGTTATGGATGAGAGAAATGGTTGAAACCTTTTGAGAATACACCAAGAAACAAAGGAGACATTTATATTAAAAAGTCCCAGGCATACAAGCACACATACCTTTCATCCTGGATTGGATCATCTTTAAAACTCATGGTGAAAACTCGCTAAGGGGAAAACATTAAGTTTACCTACATCCACTTTGGAGATTGCAGCCTGTGACCTGGTGGGTCCATGCATTTCAACTGTGCCTCTTATGCTCCCAGCAAGCTGAGATAACAGGTACACCTGGTAGGATTACTCAACCTGAAGTCTGTAGCTCTCAGTTTTCCTGACTATTTCTGCTGTAAGTATGAGAATGGCTATGTGTGAGTGTACTGGGGCGAGAGCACCAGCAGGTCACCTCATTACACAGCGCACACCTCTCATTTCAGGGGAATATAAAATTCCGTCGCTGTGCGGGTTTTGGACGTTTTCCACAAAACCGCCAGAAGAAGGCCATGGCCTTTAATGATCACCAGCATCTATGCTCAGTTGAGTGTGGCTAGATGAAATAAGAATTCAAACTGAGTCTACTCAGTGAATTGCCTGCTGATTGAGATGTAGCTCAGTGAGAGTAAAATTGTCCCATGAGAACAAACTTCTCTTGAAAAAGCAAGTGGGAAAACCTGTTTGAGGCTAGGAAGTGTTTTCCAGACAGGCTGTGATGCAGAATTCTGATAAAGTTGGAAGGGAGAGTGATAACAAAATGCTTGCTTACAGTTATTTTTTTAGAGAGAAAAATGCACATTACTTGTTTATACAAAAGAAACCCCCAACTCTTAATTTCTTGCTCTGTGTAAATATATTCTGTATAATCTGCACCTAGAACTCATGAAAATTCTCATGACTCATGTTGCTCAGACTTTCAATATTTCTTTTTGTGAGATGTTTCAGATTAGCAACTGGCACCTTGTGTTAAATTAAAGAGCAGCTTTCAAGTCACACGCTCAGTGTTGCTAACTTTTCTAGGCACCTTACTGAGTGAGAATTGGCATAATTTTACTAAATTTCCACCTTTCTGTTGTTCTTATTCTATATTGGATAGTAAAATATTAGAAAACATAGCACAGAATAAAAGAAAAAAGAGCCACATGAGGAGAGTTTATTATACAGCACAGGAAAATTCCCGAAGATACAATCTCTTTTTACATAGAGAGAAAAATACTGTCTGCCTAAAACAGCATAGTACTTTCAGGCCTTTGCAAACCACTCTGCTTCCTCACAGACTGGGAAAGTGCCTCAGAAAAGGGTGAGCTTTTGGGGTGAATGATGATCTGCTCTGAAGTTCCTTCCACACAGAGAGAATTCTTAGACCCAGTCATTTCCCACATCTTCACCCCAAATCAGAGGTGTTTAGGAGAGAGGCTGTTTGACCTGACTGAGGTCTGCAATGGTATTTTTACTTTTCCAACCAAAATATTGTCAGCTGTTTTGTAGATTAACTGAATGATAATTTTTATAGAAAGTCTGACCATTTCAATTCTTATTTGAGTATGGATGATTCTGTGTAAAAATTTATCGGAATTCTACCTGTCTTTCTTTTTTTGTAATGAGCATATTGTAAATGTGTAACTGTCTGCCCTGAAGTGTGCAAGAGATAAATGCAGACAGAGCATAGGTAATGAGAATGGTTTGTCATAGCCTTATAGTCTTCAGCAGCCTAGTGTAAATCAAGGCCTAACTCATCCCAGGGGGCTCGTAATTTTTAGAGTATAGTTTTATTTTCCATTTGTATTCTGATAACAAGTCATATTTATTATGATCTAACTAATGGCAGGTCTTCACTCAAGTATTAAAGAAAAGAATATGTAATTCTCAGGTGACCAGAATTGAAAATAAAAATGCCCTGAAGAATATCATCCCTATATCATTACTCAAACCATTTTAATGAAAAAATGTGCATTTTGATGAGACAAATAAAAAGGATGCAAATTAAGACAGGGAAATCGAAAATTTACAGTACACAAACAGTATTTGCATAAGGGCTACCAACTTATAAGTGATTTACATCTTTTTGAGAAACTAAACTATAGCAGAAAAATTGCTTAGTTATTCATACAGCTAATTACCTGGCTATACAGCAAGTGCTTTTCTTATTATATTAAGTCATTTAAGGGTTGTCTGCTACACAAGTGACACGTCATATATTTGGATTAAACCCAGTTTTAAATCATGGTTAAACTGCACAGTGGACGCCAGTTGAAACCGTATCAAGACCTTTAATTTGGAAAATGTACTTTTAGAAAAGTAAATACCTAAATTGGAAAGAGATGACCAACCAGTTGTCCAGGCCAACACTAAGGCTTCAGAGGAAAGGAATAGCACTTTGTACATAAAGCCAATTATTCTTCCATATTTGGTTTATAATAATGTAAGTCCTAAAGCAGCAGATTCAGTACTGCTCTGCAAAGTTCAGCAATAATCTTGGCAATGCTGTAATGTCCTGTAAAAAGTACTGTGAAGCCGTTAAGTTACAATATTCAGATGGTGCAAGGCCAGTTTTTGCTTTCGGTTGAACTCTGCTCCAATTGCTTATGTACACTCTAGGGTAGGATCAAGCTCAAACCTCTGACACAAACCTGAAACTTAAAAAATTTGTTTATGAAAACTGCGTTATTCCCATGTTTACAATTGTCTGCAAAGCTTCACTCAAACTTCTGAAAATGGCAGTCCCATTTTTTTGGGTCCCAGGGCTGAGATTCTGAGATGCTTCACCCTAAACTAGTGTTAGTAGGAGAAAGAAAGTGGTGATACTACTACTACTACTACTACTGCTGCTGCTGCTACTACTAGTACTAGTACTAGTACTACTGCTTCTACTATTACTTACAAAAATGAAGTGCATTTGCTTACATTATATGATTCAGAGCTTTCCTAGGAATGTTTATCTACCTGTAACCTATTCATTCTGCATTTTTTTTTTCCTAGTGGAGGAGATTATTGCTATGGTATGACACTTTTTAATACAAATTCTTGCTAAAATAAACATGCAATACTGGATGAGAAGTATTTCTAATAACTCAGCAACTCCTGTGAACTTTCTATGAGGAGCGCTGAATATGTTACTCTTCCTTTATGCCAGCAGACTGAAGTGTATTCCTAAACAAAAATAGTGATTTCCAGACTAAAAAAATAACTGTTTTTCTGGGACTCATGCATATTTATATCCATTAAATAATTTGTCTAATGGGCTGTCATTATTTATGTTGCTAACATTCTTAATATATGTTTGAAAGATCTGGAATTTTTTCTGCAGTGCAAATATTTCTTTTAATTATGATGACAGTTTACATGAAAAGAAAATAATATGTAGTCAGTAAATTTGTTCCATTCTAAAAATTCAAAGGCTTTCTAATTCACAACTTAATTCTTGCTTATACATGGTGAAATAAATGTGTAAGATTAAACAGGCAGATATATTTTTAAAAAGACACTTTTTGTAATTTTTCACAGTTTTTCTTGCTCTTGCAGGCAGAGGTAAATTGCCTTTTTTGTACGTAGCACACACAGAGTATATTTTAAATCTCAAATATAATATATAATTTCCAGAAGCATAAAAAGCGTCTGGTTGTAATACACTATCCCAGTTAACATCTCCTTTAGGGGATTATCAAAAACTGATATGACTGCATCTTGGAAATATTTGTTCACATTTGTCTATATATTCTTATCTACCATGCTCACACACATTTCTTGCTCACTTTGACCAAATATTTATTCAACTGGATCTCTTAAATTTACAGGACAACACATTCATCGAATCGAAGGTCTGGTGCTGTTCTCAGCAAACATGAGGCCTTGCCATGAGCATTGTGTTAGACCAAAACTGAGCAGGAGTTGAGTGAATAGCCATGGGATACATGTAAAACTGTCAATTTACATGAATTTACATCCATCTGTCGTCACTCATAATATTCTGTTATTTATTCCTGTAGTTTTCTTTTGCCTATTCCGCTCTTTTTTTTGGGAAGTTTTTACACTGAAACTTTCCTTTCCACAGTAAGGTTTTTAAAAAGTTGCATTTTTTTTACTATTACAGTGAAGTTTCTGAGTTTATGCCAGATAGAATGTTATACAAATACAAAAACAAATACCCAAAGTAATTTTTACATGCGTTAAACCAAGAAAAACTCACCTGTGCCCAAAAAATAAGGGTCCTTTGCCATTAATAACTCACTGGAGTTATTTATGATAATTAAGCAGAATCTGTGTATTGATTTTTTATGCTAATTAGTTCCTGTTTCAATTCCGCTGGAGAAGATCGTTTCTATCAGGTGATTTTCATGCTCTTAGTGCAGGTTCTATTGGAAGCACTTCACAGGAAGGTCACAGCGGAAGAAATTATAGCTAAATTACCAGGGTTAGAGATAAGCTTCTGCTTTTCAGTTTTAGTCTTTTTGCATATCTAAAGCACAGACTCCCCTAATTGAATGTCTTAACCTTGCAAGCCAAGGGTTATTGTTACTGAGCATGGGCTCTTCGTGCTCTAAGCCTGTGAATCACTTGCAGTGACAGGACACCGTGCCATCCTCTAGCAGTATTTCAAGTGGAAGACACCAAAATGTCACAACTGAGCTCCAGAAGACTGATACATGACTTCAGTGTGTCTTTAGCTCCTCTTTATCCTGTTGGCTGCAAGTGTCAGGCAACAGGGGTAGCTGGGGGGAAGTAAGACAGCATGGCCTGCACCTTTGTGAGTAACCTGCCTTTCCTCCAAAGTGTAGGGCCTTTGCCTGCTCTGCACGAGGGAGCCCTTGTTACCTTGCCTGAGCAGTGCTCAAATGAGCTTTACACTGAAGAAGCCAAACTGTCTGATGGAGCATGTTCACAATTGAACATTATGGAGTGTGTTTTGGTTGCTTTCCTCCCCTGGCTCTTACCCCCCTGAAAAGTAGCATCTCCATATGTACACCCCATGGATCTTAATAACTGAGCAAAACTCAAGACAGCTTAAATAGAGGGTGAAAATGAATCATGTTTTTATTGGCATATGGTGATAGAAAAAATCCAACTGTGGATATTCTTGTATATAACACAGCGGGTAGGGATCGGAAAAGATCTTTTGGGTCGTGATGTCTCTGTTCTTCTAGTGCAGGTTTGTTCTTCATAACACATTTCTTAAAAATATGTGCTTGTTTTGTTTGGCCAGGAGTCTCAAGCAGTAGGAATCAAAGAGAAATAGCATTTGAAAGTCTATTTGGCAACTTGATTTTTAAATGTATCAGTCAAGTTTTTTAATATGGTTTCTATCTCCTCTCTTAATAGTATTTGGTGCATCATATGAAATTTTTTTCATACTGTGTTATACATGCCCTTGATGCACATCCTCCTCTAGATTCTCACAGGCTCTTTCCTACTAATCATCAGCTATTGCCAGAGATTCACAGCCAAGGGTTCTATTTGCCATAGCAGGGACTCAATACTCTGTCTTCCTTAATCTCATTTGGGAAAGATCATTTTAAAAGGTGAGTGAGCAGGTCAAGTTCCTTTATTCTTCCATCTTTTCTTTCATTTCTAAGGGTGAAATTTTTGTTTCCCACAAACATTGGCATCTAGTGACAGTTTAGATATATTAAAGCATCTTGCCTGCCCTCCAGTCACCACTGCAAAGTAGTGTGGGTCTCCTCTGCCCTATTCACCTACTCTGTATGGGTCATTGTCCCCCAAGGATGTATCAGAGAAGATTAGATAGCTAAATCACAATCTAAATGTCTCACTAGGCATGGACAAGTGAATTTAGACCATCAAGCAACACATTTAAAATTTACTCCTGAAATAGTGTTAAGGACAATGATTCAAAAGTATCCATTTAGAACAATAGCTGATGATAACCAGTAGAGACTCAGTGAGTTTGCTAACACAGAGATGTCAAATCGGCTAGGGAAAAGGAAAAAGCATTAAATGTGAGAGTACAGACTAACTATGGCCTGCCCCCCACCCTGTTCCCCCTCCTCTTCCCTTCCCTCCACTCCCCAGTTCCTACAGGTCAATTTTGAGTCTCCTTTCAAGTGCAAAATTTAGAGATTTCTGTTATCCATCTAGGGGTCAGGTTATCATTCACTTTATAATTACTATTAATAACAAGTGTTAGCATTCATTTGGATAAGTTCGGGTAAAGACAGTATTTGAGGAAGTGCCATGACTATTGATAATAGTATTAAAACCTAAATAAAATGTTTAAAAAGTGAAATTAATCTGTGTCTTGTAGGAAATCTTGTAAGACAACTGGAATGAGGAAAATAGTATTCTTTAGCTCAATATTGAATTAAAAGCATGAGTTTTTCCAGTAAAACTGTTCATGCTAAGTTACATCAGTGTACCAATTTTACCCCCTGTTGTTCTTTTGTTGTTCTGCAAATCATACCAAATCATTAATTTAATATAAAATAGTGCTGACGGGGAAAAATATGGAAGAATGTCCCTGCACTACTGAATAGTAGGATCAACACTTTTTCCATTTTTGCTGTGAATTTGACAGCTATGTCTTTGCAAAAGCCAAACTAATAAGGTCAAAGTAAAACATCTGTAAAAAGAAAACTGCTGGTCGAGCAATATTTCACAGTGCTGACACAAACTATGAGGTAGCTCTTCAGCTTGCTTAGTGCATACATCACTTTCTATTGCTGCTGATATTACTTTGTTATCTTTTTTTTTTAATACTGTTTTTCTCACCTTTTAGCTGCATTTAATTTTGATGGTAACCAACAATATGCTTTGTATGTATAGGATATTATAAGAATCTTTTTTTTTCTCTTCAAAACCATTGTCTATTTTGAATAAACTTCCCACTGAAGCAACTACTTCCTCCTAGGTTTTTTTTCTAAAACAGTTGACATACTAAGATCTGTCTAGTCACTGAGAAACGCCAGCAATAATCCACAATAATACAAATATTATTTATTATTTGCTTCAGGAGCTATTAGTGTCTCCCTCACAACATAAAAGGCAACAAATTCCCTGTACTGAACGAGTTGATTCAATTGATTTCTGGCAATAACAACTTTGTAATAAAAAGGAATTGTAACTTAGGAACATGGGAAGTAAAATAACCATTGAAATACTCTTGTACAATATTTTTATTGCATAAAAGTATCATCGAATTAAAAGCATCTCCTGCTTTCTTGAGGACTTGGACTTTATTCTGTTGGTTTTTTGTTTTCTTTCAGAAAAATACAATAAAGTAGTCTTTTTAATTTCCTTGATGATATACATATGATATGAGAACGTTATTGAAAGCCTATTAAAACGTTGTTTGTAATGCTGTTGAACAGCTAAAATAGCCCTGATCCTGTCATAGGCACACACAGCACAAAACCTAAGAAAATATTGCTTCCAATGTTTGCGGAGATGGGAAATAAATAACCAAACATATATAGAGCACTCTCAAAGATTATGTAGTAATTCTGTACTGTTCCTTGAAAGACAAATTCAATGACAGTTGAAAAATCAGTGTGATTCACTTGTTTCCACTGAAGCTGTAGTCTCAGGGACACCACTTTTCAGACACTTGTGGACAACTCCATTAGAAAAGGAACAAGCAGCTGATGAGTGTCTGGTGTCCAAAGAGTGGTGCCCGTTAACGAGGAGAGTTTAAATGGGTACAGGGGTAATCGCTGACTGCATTGCTGTTTCCATCATGGCATATCCACTGGCAACGCTGGCAGAGCCAAAAACAGAGCTGTGGTTAAAGCACAGCTTCTTAATGCCCAGGTTTTACTGACTGCTCACATTCATCTCACTGCAATGTGTGGGTAACTCTGGGAATGGGTCCTGGACCTCTTTTCTGGAGGTGTGTTGAACCATAGGGCTTTGTGAAGTTAGTCAATACTTTTCCTCTTTCCAGGTCATACAGAAAACCTTAAGGGATGTACTGAAACTATTGCAAAAGTTAGTTGCTAAAAAAAAAAAGGTGCATTTTTTGTAGTTTCTCAAACATATTTTTTTGTCTGAAAGACAACTTAATCTATTGAAACAGAATCACTGGGGAATGGTAATAACACAATTCTCTTAAAGGGAAAAGGATTGTGAAAATTGGCTTAGATGGATAACCAAGGAGAATTTCAAGACATGGTCTTATCTAATTAGTCATATGTTCTGTTTTTATAATTATTTGAATGGATGTCTTTTGTGGCTCTGTTGAAGCTTAAACTCTGCTGGAAAAAGTTACATCCTGAAAAATTTTGGATGACTAGTACACATAATAAATGCCTGGATAATCCAAAAGAGAGATGTGTTTCTCTACAGCACTCCACAGAAACCTGCTTTTGAGCTATTAAAATGTAAATTGCCTACCGGATTTCTAGCATAATATATGACATCTTTATTGAGCACACAAGAACACAAGAACTAGAATCCAAGAAGTGAGTACTCTTTTTTAATTGAAATCCTCCAAATAATTACAATATAACTTCCACTCCAATTAATATTTTTCTCTTATATTTTAATTAAGTAAAATCAAACTCGGGTTTTTTCACTTTGCAGTCTGTGCACTTCCCCAGGGAAACATCATCTTTACAACAACTGAAAACAACAGTTATGCTTAAACGTGTCTGTTATTCTACCTTTCAAAGATAAAGTCTTGGATTATTACCTCCAAACTCATAATCACCTCAAATTTTTTTTTTAACATCATGTCTGGACCCAGTACTAAAGCAAGCACCAGAGTACTAGACTGTGCAGGTGCGAAATCCTACTCATCATCAAAATGGGCTAACAATCTTCTCAGTGCTTTGCCAAACACCAGCACACCTGCTTTCTGAAGAAATGGTCAAAGTTCCTCCTGATGATGTTTGGACTGAGAAGGAACAAAAAATGAGAAGAGTTGGCTTCAAGGGCCTCATGGTCCTAACATTCTCCATAAAATGCTCACATGGAATGCTGGATATGCTTTAGAACCAACTCTTGTCCTGTGTATCTGAATACCCGAAGTTTGTCAGCTGGAGAGGGAAGATCTGTGGATCAGAAGCTGAAAAATGTAGTCTGGTCTTCTTTCCTGTCAAACACCTGATTCTGTAAGTCTTTGTAACTTTAATTTATGAAACTCAAAATATACAGAAATATTTTGTCTTAGACTCTTGTACATCGACAATGATGTACAATGATTCTAGCAGAGTAAGATAAGCTCGTCTTTAAAGCACTTTGTCTCACTGGTTGCTGCAACCTTCAAACTCTGTGTTTTGGAAGGCTTGTTGATCTTGACTTAAGACACTCAGCTTGCATTCCTGATTTGCCACACAGGCCACGTTGGAATTAAGAAGGCAAGGATCTCCCGGTGGCTGCTCTGAACACAGAGACTCACTGGTGAAAGCAAGGGTAAGTGTTTACGGAGATAGAGCTTCAATGAAAGGCAGACACCCTATTGACCTGATTTTAGTATGTGTGCACCATTTATCATGCTTGTATTTTGAAAACGATCATTACATAAAAAATTTTTATACATTTAAAGTAAATCTGTAGAATATTTTCAAAAAGTCTGTTAGATATAGGTTCCTTTTCCATGATATTGTTTTCCCAGGCAATTTTCTGATCCCTCTCTGATTATTATTTTCACTTTGGCTGGTAGAACATTCCCCGTGTTCCAGGAACATAACAAATACTTCATATTGATAGTCACACTTTTATTGTTTGTACATGAGTTTTTATCGCTTTTGGCCAAATTATCCCCTTGCTTACACTGAAGACAAACTTTAGTCTTTAAATTTGTATGAACTATATATGAAAACCCATAAATGCTTCTTAGTGACTTTTTTTCCTAATAGCAACATAATAGTTCGTTTTTTTTCTATCATGTTTGTGGGAGATATCACAGCCATTAACATGTCTTGGAAGAGTATACAGTGATATTCAATAAAGCAGCACAGAAGGTGTATCTCCAAATTTGTCTTCCAGCTTTCTGAGATGGCTGTACCTCAGCCACTCTCCTTACAAAATTTAGTGAAACAATATGGCACTAGTGTTTTTGACTTTTGAAAAAGCATTATTTATGGTGAATTATATTTATCACTAAGTCAATGTATTTTTCAATACATTTTCAGCTTTTCAATATCTTTTTCACTTCTGAGGCCATTCTTCTTTACACTTCAAGGTATGTAATTCATATTGGTGGTAAGTTCTTTGCTGTGGGCAACATGCTTAGCTGAAAGATGATATTCTTAAAATAGAGAGAGATGTAAAATCCACATCAACAATGTAACAAAATTTCTTTAAGCTTAGTGATGACACAAAGACAGAAATGCTGAAAAATAAGGCACGTAAACACTAAATGTTTGTGTTTTTATTGTAACTGGAAAAACTTACATCAGGAGTGAAACTGTGGCCTCTCTGTAATGCCTAGGGTTTCTGTCACTGGCTTCAAGCAGTCAGGAATTCACATCAGAAGTCAGGAGCTAATGGACTAAAAGCATCACGTGTTCTTAATGAAGTCACTTCCAAAGATGCTTCTGAAAGTCCTGCTCTTCTTCATGATGTCAGTTGTATAACAGCAATGCACTCAAGCATATTTTTCATTAAAAAATAACCATTCTGAACTGCTTAATTTGCCATGTGTTCATTAAAAAAGAATAAACTGCTTTTATATTGTACAAGAAATTCTTGAATGAAAAAATTAAGGGTTTTAAAGTGAGCTGTAACTGTCTGTGACCCCAGCCAAAGGACACAATTGTCACCTGTTAATTCACACTTCACTTGCCCCAGGTGAAGTTTAGAGAGCTTGACTCTAGGTGACAGGACACGTGAACTAAAAGCAAACCTGCGCATGACGCAGGGTTCAAGCCCGTGGTAGATCTCGGCTGCGTTACTGCTGCCTGACAAGATCTTGTTTGTCTCGTTTGGGCTACAGGAGCAGGGCAGCATGAATCTTCCCAGCCTGTCTCAGCTGCAGAGTGAAGCAAGCTATCTGAAATTCAGGTTAAAGAAGTCTCAGCTTTGATGTTTGAGGGCTAGGGGAGAAGCTCAGGGGCCACAGACCTCCCACTCAGCTTGGGGACACTGTTTCTCATGATAGTGGACCTTTCTGGCAGTCTGCTGTTAACATAAAAAAACATTGTCAGGAATTACTCTTTTTGTTCCAACTCTGCTTCCTCAGATTCCTCCACAAGAGAACCCCAGTCTTCCGAGTCAAATAACTAAAGCAGTAGATCACAGAAATTTGTCTGTTGCACTTTAAAAACCTAAACATAGTGAAATGAATTGGTTTCTTGCTGAGCTGTTGTAGGTGTTGTGTAGCATCCTGGTTGTGTTATCATGCAATTGTCTCACGCAGATACAAAATACTGGGAACAAAAAGGGAATTCAGAAGAGATGTTTGCTTTTCATTTCCCTATTTTTCTCATACTGAAGACTTAGTTTTAAACTTATAGGACTACAACTATGTTCAAAATATGTTGTCATTTCATTATGACAGCTGATGAACTTAGTGCTCTTTGATGACAGTTATTAAAAATTATGTTATGTAACACCTGCAAAAAATACCACTGCGTTTCTGAACACTTACTCAGTGGCTTATTTACCATCCCATCTCTTGAATACTACAAACCATAATGGCAGATTTTTCTCTTAGAAATCATTCATCATGGCCTGTAACTTGTCAAGATGAGTAAGGCTGTGCCCCACCCTTCTATAATGGCATTCATATTTTTAAAGCCAAAGATTTCACAAAGGTAAGTCTCTTGCAGGTAGAGATGAAATCATTAAAATCACTCCTTAATTAAATATGTAAACTCTAGAAACACAATTGTTATAATTTCTAAGAGCTCCTAAAGAAAACAGAGTTTAACGTTACTTGTTAATTTCTTTTAGAATGGCATAGTAAGTAAATCTCAATTATCCATACTGTGGAATGACAATAGGTAAAATATGCCCTTTTAGCTGCTTTTTAGTCTTTGAATTTTATACCAAATTCATTTTCATATTTATGTTGAATCTAGGGATTTAAGACAGCAAATCAAAAATTCTTAGGAAGGGACTATCATACATGATAAAATATACTGCAAATAATGTAATTCTTCATTGGGGATGTTTGGGCATGGAGCCAGGGCACAGGCAGCCCCTGTAACAGTGATGGCCGTGCAGTGCCCCATCTCACTGCTGGGTGTTCAGCTGGGGGAGACCAGAATCCACCCTATGCCTCTGCCATGACAAATATGTCCACATGCTGACTCTGAATGGAGTGGGCAACTTTGCCCTGCTCATGTGAGGTCTCAGACCCACAGACTGAAGTTTTTGGTTCTCTGAATCAAACAAAATGGGCAGGCTTGGATTTCCAGTGGGTATCAGCATTAATAAACAGCACGCATCTTGCTTCTTATATAACCTGTATTAAGAGGCAATTTAGGCTGGAAATCAGGAAATCAGGTAACCTTATTTGCTAAAGATATATAGCCAAGAACCTGAAACAGTTGCTCTTGGGCTTCAAAAACATAAATAGCTTTGTGAGAACAGCAGCAGCTGGCTGTGCCTGGGGTTGTTCCAAGAAAGAGGAGCCATTCCCGGGGAAGGGACAACCCGCCAGCAGCCATTAGACCAGTCTTGGTTCTAGACTGGACCTTCCTTTCTGTCTCTACCAGAAAGAAAAAGATCCCAGGTTAGTGTGAGCTCACTAGATAAGGCTCTCTAATTACAATTTGGATTGCATCTAGGTGCCGTGTTGCATTCCATTGCATAAAAGTCTGCCTGTTTCTCTGACAGATGCGAATTCATTCAGCTTGAAAACCCTTCAGAGTTTGAGGTATGTAAGTTCATGGCAGGCATTGCTCTTGCTCCAGATGGCTGCAGCTTTAGGTTTGTAGCAGTTTTTAGGAGTTCTCTTTTGAGTTCTTCAGATATGCCTCCACATTTTTGGGAACATATGCTAATACGGAACAATGATATCAGCTAGCAGGCAGAGCCCCTCAGTCCCCCCGTCCCCAAAACACTTCATTTTCCATTATTCATTTGACCATAAAAGAATGGAACTGAAGAACCTGACAGGGTGATTTTGAAAGAGTGCAAAGAGGGTGAATGGAATTTGAAAATATAGCGTATGAACAGGCAGGAGAGAAATGAGAGTGTTACAGAAAAGGTAGTATTTTAGTCTATTTGCTCTATAGTTCTACAGATGCCATTTTTTCTATGGGAATAAAATAAACAAATTACAAACACCACCATGGTTTTCTAAAAGTGGAATTCAAAGATAATTCTATGATTATTTCCATTACTAAGTTTATAAATACAGATGATAGAACTACTTATCATCTGTACAGTCTGTATCAATAGAATATCTAAAGCCCTCAGCCTTTAATACACTGTGATACTAACATTCCTGTCAAGTTTGAAAATGCAATTTTGCCATGTAACAAATGAGAAACTGAGGCAGAGAAAGGGGGAGCCCTACAGAAGGACAAAAATCTTGTCAGTTACAGGTATAACACCGAAGCTGGTTCAGAATGGATTCAGTACACTCTTACAGGGAAGAAAATATAAGGTAAAGGAATATTTCTTTTAGAGAGTGTCTGGAGGCAACAGGGCTTATATATTTTCAATGCAAGATTTTGAGAAAGAAATTACTTTGCTAGGTGTCTTAAAAATGCATTCTGACTTATGGGAATGTGTCCCCTTTATCAACTGTATATTCCTCCTATTTTCTTTTTTCCCCTTTTGAGCTACACTAGGATAAGCCCCAGTAGCGACCCTGCATTTACTTGCTCCAGGGAGTTTTGGTGCTCCACGTAAAGTTTTTCACCATTTAATGATATATTTTGGCTTCAATTTTTACCTTACCCTTTTCCTCTTTACCTACAAGATTTGTATTAGCTCTTTTGTACGCATCTCCAAAGGCAGACTTCAGGTTGTTTCAGGTAAGGGAGAAGACCCTTAGCTAATCAGAATTATTTTCCCCCTGCTAATTCCTTTTCCCTGCTCCACCTCATCTATTTGCTTGGGGAGTTTTTAAGGTTTTCACTCTTGAATTTTATCTGGAGATATATGCTTACTTAAGATCTTCAGGTAAAAAAACCTACAATATTAATACTTAGTTCACGGAATCACAGAATCACCAAATGGTAAGCTTGGAAGGGACCACTGGATGTCTTCTAGTCCAATCTCCCTGCACAGGGAGTCTGGCTCCTCTTCAAAACTTTTTCTCATCAGGGGTTTGTACACGCTGAGATCCCCCATGAGCCTTCTCTTTTCCAGGCTGAATGGTCCCAGCTCTATCAGCCCATTCGAGAGATGCTCCAGTTTCTCAATCGTCTTTGCAGTCCTATGTTGGACTCACACAAACAAGTCCATGTCTTGCATCTTCTGAGAAGCACAGAACTGGACTCAGCACTTGA
This sequence comes from Mohoua ochrocephala, assembly GCA_013398855.1. Taxonomy (NCBI): domain Eukaryota; kingdom Metazoa; phylum Chordata; class Aves; order Passeriformes; family Acanthizidae; genus Mohoua; species Mohoua ochrocephala. Next base: position 77,205 of record VZTA01006907.1, on the reverse strand, counting down.
GACGTGGACTCATCTTTGCTGAGAAGAGAGGAAGAATCACCTGACAGGAAGGATCCTTATGCAGCTGGGGATACTGTTGGCCTATTTTTGCTTCAAGGGTGTAGTGCTGGCTTCTATTGTTGCTCCCCAGGACACTGAGGCCCTTCTTAGGAAAGCTGCTTTCCAGCTGGTGAGCGCCCAGGATACAGAGGTGCTTGGGGATATTCCTCCCAGTGTGCAGGACCCTGCATTTCCTGTTGAATTGTGTGGTGTTCCTGTCAGCCACTCTCTAGCTTGTCCACGTCCCTCTGAAAGATGGTACAACTGTCTGGTATACCAGCTACTCCTCCCTGGTTTGTACCCTCTGTGAACTTGCTGAGGCTGCTCTCTGTCCCACTGTCCAGGTCATCAGTGATGATGTTGAACAGCCTTGGGCCCATCAGTGAGGCCTGAGATGCAGCACTCAGGACTTGCCTCCAGCTGGACCAAGGCCTCAATCAAACTGAGGTAAGCAACATCCACAGCTCTCCTCTCATCCACCAGCGTAGCCTCCCCATTGCAGGTTGGTCAAGTGTGGTTTCCTCTTCCTGAATCCACGCTGACTATTCCCAATCAGTTTCTTGAGCTTCATGTGTTTGGAAATACTTTCCAGGAGTATTTTTAGCTATAAAAGAGGAGTTAACAAGAGAGATTTTATCTGTGTTTTTCTCATATAAAGTCACATATAAAGTCACAAGGGCAGAAAGTAGGTTTCTATTAAATGGCGACTTTTCTTGTATCAAAACTTGGCAGACAATAATAGTTAATTTTTCCAGTGTTCTGTAGTTTGTTGAAGATACTACGAGACAATAGCTACAACATTATGGGCAAGAAGCAGGAACAGAAAAATACAGATACTTTTCAATCAGTGCCTCAGTATTTATTTTAAAATGTCGTTACCAAAATTAAACAACACAATTATCTTAAATAGCTGTGCTGTGTAGAGCCATTATTTTGGACATATTTTAGTTTGGGGGCAATCTGTCAGGAATGACCACTGTTCTCTCAGCAAATGTGTATGGTTATGGTTCATAACAACTTGAAAAGCAAAGAGGAAAATTGATGTGGCTGATTGTTGCAGAGGTAATGTTAAGCACTTGGCTGGGCTGCCTAAATGAGGAGTCACTCTAGCCTTTGTGTCTAGAGAGAGAAGAGAAAAATAAGTGTCTTTAGAGGGTATTTTTGGTCCTGGGCAAACTGTATTGCTTCCTTTGCAGCCTTTCTCTCAGCAGATGATAAGAGCCCTGAACAGTCTCCACACTGAGGTGAAGTTCTCAAAAGCTTGGAAGCAGGAAGGAGAAAATAGAGCCTCTGTTCAAATGAGAGACGTGAATGTTAAATGTGTTTAACACGTGGCTTCAGCCACACCATTGCCACACACCACTGCCTCATGCACCCACAAACATCCTCAGTAAGGCATTCCTGCTGTGTGTTGGGATGCCTGTGTGAAACCTGAGTGACCTCAGAGCATCTCTGCATGAGCCTGCAGCAGAGCTGACTGCAGAATTGAAGGGGAAGGGGACCCAAACTTTGCAGGTGGAAAGTAGCATCAGTTAGGGCCCCTCAGAATAATGCACTTCTCTCAGGGGTGCTGAATTGAGAAAGAGCATATTCCATAATCGTGTGAAGACTGGAACAACTTTAAAGAAGTAGAGCACATGAGACCGTCTGTAACAGAACCTTTATTTTCTACCTATTGAGCTGACCACTGCCTATCCATTTGAAGCACAAAAAAATTAGCATTCAGTCTCTTCTATTTTGTCACAGTTTAAGAGGGACTATTTACTGTCTCTGAATTAGAACTTACTAAGTAGTAGCTCCAAGATGTTGACAGTATATACCAGGTGGAAGCAATATAACCTCAAGCCTTCAAATATCACACTCCTCCTTGGAACATGTAGAATACTTTGATTTCTTTATCAATAACTGGGGAATTTATTCTAACCTCAAATTTAGGCAATGAGTTTTTATAGGTTTAATGTTTCTTGATAAACTCTGAGGCAGACATAGATTGTGGTGGTGTCCTTCCCTGTTCCCATGATGAACGGATATTCGTTTTTGGGATGTCTGAGTTTTAGAATATACGGTATGTGACTGGCAAGTGCACTACAAAAATAAGTCAACAAAAGATTTATGTCATAGACATAAATACTAGGTCATTCACTATTTTTCATGAGATGGCTGAATAAATGAATTTTCTGTCATGGAAATCCACTTAGACCACATTCTTCAGGAGGGGACATAACTCAGTCTTCTATACAGGCATATTTCTCTGTAATGTGAGACAAGTTGTGGTTTTGGCTTAGCCAACCCAGTAAAACCTTTATCTTTCTCTATGCCTACTGATTCTGCAGCTTCATTTCATCCCTATGAACTCTATGTATCTAACCAAGGTGTTTAAACTGAGAAAGAACTTGTCCTCTGCTCCTTCTGTACACTTCAGTGATGCAGCAAGAGGCCCTCAGGGAGTGACTCCCATAGAGGCAGGTGATGCTTGTGCTCCTTTGATGCCAGACAGTCTGGGTAGCTACACTCAGCTCAAGGCACTTAATTAGATGTGGGCTGGAAATTATTCGCTAAATGCTAATTGATTGATTGGGATGACTAATTTAAATTTACAGGCCTTTAACTCCTTCCTGTGTCATGTTGTGGTTTCAGTAGGAGGAGTGTCCTTGGGCTAGCATAAGTGGTAGTTTGGGCTGAGGACCCTGGCAGCAGCTTTCAACTCTTCTGGCTCAATTCACATTTCTTGCTTTTGTTGTTGTTTTTTGTTGGTTTGTTTGCTTTTTATTTTATGTGACTTCTTTAACTACTGAAGACAAAATGGTGAGGTAGGTGAATAGAACTGCTTGTTTTCTATTTTGTCTTGTTTTCTTGAATTGTTTCTCTGATTCAAAACATGTGTTCTAACAAGCCTGTTCACACAGATGGGCTCTCTCTACATCCTGTAAAGCAATGTCTAAACTGGGGAAAGGGTAACATTTCAGATACATTCCTCTTTCTAGCTTCCTTTACTGGCCCCTTCAGACAGCTTCCTAGCAAAATTTTGTAGCATACAGGAAATCAACTGTAAATTCAGTTTTGAGTAAAAAAGAAGGGGAAAAAAATTAAAATTATGCAGAGCTCTTGCCCAGGGTTGCGGAAATGTGGCAATGATGGAAGGGCAGTTCTGAGCTGCCTTTCTCTCTCACCTCTCATCTTCTTTGAGCAGCTGTGGATACTGGCAAAAGGACTGATATGGCAGGTCCTACCCTGTGTATCTTCAGAACATGATCTCTGTTTCAAACCAAGGAAGTAATCTGAGGTCCTTATTCCCTTCCTACAGGACTTACACAGCCAAAGTAAAGGGTGTGGTCATGCCAAATGTATTACTTGATACCACACCAAAGAGAAACACCAGTGCAAAGAGTTTGTTGCTGACTTGATGGTGCACAATACAGAGCTCTTGCTTTTAAGGTAAAAAAACCCAAAAGGGCTGAGTCATGCCCAAATCTTGAGTGATGCTCTTCAAATTAATATGCTGTTCAAATCACTGCCCCTCTGCTATTTCTTACAATTACCCAGGTTGATGTTAGGTAAAGTTTCTGGAAACAAAATCACTGCAAATCTGTGGATTTTTAAGTCAAATTTTACAGCTTTTAGAGTGCCTAAAATTGCTGTTTCTAAGGGCAACCTATTCTCTCTTCACTTTTTTTTTTATTTAAATCCATCTTTCCCCAGTTGTTTAGCCATAAATGTGGGTGGTGGGAGAATCTCATTTAAGCTTGCTGTGCCAACCCACTGCTTTGAATTTTTAATGATGACAGCTAAATAATAAACGCTCCCCAAAGGTAACAAAATCACAGTAACATTCTGATGGCTTCTCTGTAGTCTGCTTTGGAAACAAACATCTGTGAAGGATGATTTCCTTTAATGCTGCCTGATGAAGATGACCTTTAGAGTTATCACAAAAGCAATGCTCCAACCACCTGCAGAGGAATAAAAGGCAGATATTTACATGGTAAATATTTTAACTACTGCAGGGAAAAATATCCAAAAATTTATTTAGGTAAGTCATCAAATGATATAATAGTTTGAAATTGGGCACTAAGAATTTCTCCAAAGTGAAATTGTTACATTTTGTGTTCATGTTCAGTAGATAACAACGACACAGAGGAATAACTCAAAAAGTGCCAAATACATAAGATTTTGAATAGGGACACACAGTATTTCATCCGCAAATTGAGACAGAACAACATTTAAACAAATATTAAATATTGAATGAAAAGTTACTAAGATTTTGGTTAGCTGTGCAAAGTAATGGCTGCAGCACAGACTGAAGGAACCTGTGCCAGAGTAGCTCCAGGGTAGCAGCTGGAAGTACACTAAGTGATGGTGATGTGGGCTGATGCAAACTAGCAAACATCTTCTGAAAAGTTTCCTAGGTTAAGCTGCAATGGGAAGCAGAGTTTACAGAAGACTTCCATAAAACATGGTGCAGAACAGAGTCTGACATTTCTAATATTCAGAACAGCGGATCAATACGCTTTGAGTCTACGCCAGTATCATTTTTCAAGGGGAAAAAATGAAAAAAAAAATACTAATTTTAAGTTTGTTAAGTATCTTCACTAAAATCCAGTTATATTTGTGCATAGGCAACATTATGCAGACATATCAACATAATTCCACATAATATTCATAGAATGCTAAGGGGTTGGAAGGGACCTTAAGGATCACCTAGTCCTACCTCCTTCTCCCATGGGCAGGGACACCACCTGCTACACCAGGTTGCTCAAGGCCTTATCCAACCTGGTCTTGAAAAATATATTTACACAAAATTCAGGAAAAAAACGCCCATAAATTATTCACTTTATTGTGAGATTTAGTTCTAATGTTCCACTAAATCATACTTATAATTGCTTTTCATCTTTGACTTCCAAAATACTGGACTTCCTAAAATTCCAGCGCTCCACTCATCTGCAGTCAGTAAGTTTTTTGTCCAGTGGAAAAGGTTTGTACCCCCACAAACGCATTTCTTCCAACATTAGCTGGGGACGTTGATTAATTTTTGCCTTGAAAACAAGATGAGCCGTAAGTAAAGCCTCAAAAGTTACTACACGCTGAGCTGCTAGCATTTTTGGGAAATCTCTCCCTTCATGTCCTTGTCAGAAGTGATTGAGTCACAGAACGTGGCTCAATGGATATCTTTGCTCCTTGTTTTTTGGTTTTTTTTTGTTGTTTTTTTTTTTTTTTTTTTTGTGTTGTGTGTTTGGTTTTTTCCTTCTCTTTATTTCCCATTCAGATGGGACTGATTCCTAGTGAAGAGATGTAACAATCTCTAAAGTATCTGTGATGTTTTTGTGCTTGCTTAGGTTTTTTCCTATTAGCACATAGATTTGACTTCCACAAAGTAATCTTTAATACTTAAGGGACTATACTCTCAATACAACAGTATGTGGGGAGAATGCCTGTAATTATCAAGAATAAAAATAAATAATAAATCTAAAGGGAGGAAAATATATCTTTATTTTTCCCAGGGATTGATTTAGTGACTGGAAAAGAGATAAAATTGATTTTTTTTTTTCAGAGAAAAGCAATTATCAAAGTTGGTTAACTGTTAACCACAGGATTTAATAAACCTTAAATGATCCAGACAGAAGACAAAGCATTAAAGTCAGCCTGTAATTATAGAGGCTGGGCATTTCTGGTAGGAGTTCATGCAAAATATCATCTCTGTACAAATAGCATAGATCCATTTCTTTTAATATATCAGGAATGCAGTAAGATTTTGAGGATGGTTTGCTTAGACTCATTGTAGGTAGATTAATGTTAGTGGGGTTTTTGCAAGGTATTTTTTTGTGAGATTTTTTTCCTATCTCATCATACAAGCTGAGTTTGGAATGATCTTTTCTACAGTTTTCCTGGCATGATTTTTTACCAGTTTACAGTTCCTTGAGAACTGTTCTTTCAGCTGAGTTCACGGATACACTTTTTTCTGATGCATGCAGCCCATTTAGATCTTGGCTCTACAGGGAATACATGCTACAAGATCACCCGTCTTCTCACATAAGATGTTCTAAATTTTGAGAGATTATTTCTGTATTTTCATGGACCCATTCTCAGAAGAGAAATAACTTCTCCTTTTTCCAGAGTCTTGAGAAGTGACTACTTGTATGATGTTTGAATTTCAGCTTGAGTTACCTTGGAAGTGGCCTGGGTAGGTAAATAAGAGAGAAGTTCCTTTTCAAGAGCCTGAAGTGAAATAATTTAAGATCACTGGTATCTGTAGGTACTTGTTAATCCTGGACTAGAGTCACTCTTTGCTCATGGATAGCTTGTGCTTGTGAGAGGACTTTGAGGTTAAGATGAAATGTGTTATTTTGAGTTGCCAGAAATGAAGAGTTGCAGCTAATGTCACAGGAATTTTAGAAAGTAAAAATTTCAAGTGCATCACATCATGTGGCAAATAATTGAAGCATGCTCTCAGCTTCTACCTTAATCATAAAACTAATAAAATTCAATTATCAGTTATCAGAAGCAAGAATGTGTGAAGTATCTTCTTTAGGGATCAATCTAAATTTTAATGAAGGATTACCTTTGGGACTTTGAAAACAATATAAAGCTCTGTCTGTTGGTCTATGGTGAGAGAAATCATGAGGGCTGAAATATTGATGATTCAAGGATTTGGGTGTTTAAGCAGTTTGTCTATGCTGAGATTGTTTTATAAGACCTTCATTAAAATTCTGTTTGAGCAGCTAAAGGAGAGAAATAGCATTGCTAAACCCATTTTCTTGTAGTAGGACTATTATATTATGATCCACTTAAATTCTAATTGAAGCATTTAACCTGTTTGGGTCTGGGACATAGGCCCATATCCACAAAGCTATTTGAGAACCTAATTCTTATTTGACCATCTAATTGTCACTGATTTGAGAGACTGGACTTGCCAGAATGGGAGTTAAGTGCCTAAATACCTTTGCATAGCTGATCAGTAATGCTTTTCTTCAGGGCTGTAGCTTATGCAGGTATTTATGTTCCAATTTTTTGTCAAACTAGGCAACACCTTTCCAACCTTTTCTATTCAAACAACACGTATCCACAAATGACACTCTGACACGGTTAAACAGGAAGGCTTTTATCATTTATTTTTTGTCTACATTGCTGAAGAAATATAAAAGCTAGAAATTTATGTAAGCAAAGAGAAAGCCTTGCCAGTCCATTTCTGCAATATGCTTTGACTTTGTAGTTGTTAATGCTCTCTCTCTGAAATGTTGATGCCAACAGCTAAATGAAGCTCTTGTGAATAAGCAGGAGATTTTTCTTAACTGCAAGTGCAATATTCAGCCAGCAGAGCCACCTGATTACTTCATATTTTTATGTTTATGTAGCTATACTCACTTCCATGTAATTGGGCTGCTACTATTAGCAGAAACCATTCAGACTTTATTAAACATATTTGTAAACCTCATTTTCATTAAATATGTGACATCTGCATTTTTGTCTGCTGGGTTCTGCCTTCCTACCTGAAACAATCAAAACTAGACACATTTTACATCTGTCATCTTTCATAATCTAGACTGCCTCAAGCAGGAACAATGCATTTATATTTTATAATGAAAAGAAAGCCTCTGAATGCCAACTAGTAGACACAAAAGATTATCTTTCTGTTTGCCAGGCTCGGATTGTCAGACATTAAATTTTTTAACAGCCACTTCTGATGAATTATTGATGTTCTCACTATTTAGAAAATGGATCACATCACTAGAGTAATTAGCACCCTGCCACTTCTGGCTATCGTATTTAATGTGTCACAAGAGAAGGCTGTGTTGAACTATTTCTTTTTAAGTGAATGACTAGCTGTGTTTCTCATCCATTGCCCTGTTGCGTGTCATCCAACTAGTGTAGACAGATGGTGTTCCATAGGGTTAGGATCTAACATGCATATGCAGCTTCCATTTAGTATAAGTATACATGTTTCTCGTAGGAATTGAATGACATGGATTTTTCCTCAGGATTAGTTTTTACACGTAAAACAGAACGGATGCCTTCTGAAAATGTTGAAGTTGAAGTAAAGGCAGTAATTGGGGTGTGTGCAAATACATGTAACAGAGTGTTATCCCCTATACATAAGATAACTCGCTTTAGGACATCTAAATATTTAGAAATAATGATGATTAGCAGACTTTTATACTTTTAAATGAATAAAATAGAATGCTGTTTTGAGGTTTATATTCAACAAATAACACTTCATGAAGAAGTGTCTACAGATTCAGATGAAAAAAAATTCCAAAGCCTTCGACATAAATACAGGCTGTTGAAATCTCATCAGAGTAAAAGTTCCTTGCCATAATTTTCTCTCCTTTTGCAAAATTAAGATGCAACATTGGTGGTTTTGCTTTCTTCTTGATTTATATACATCTATGCATGTTGGAATTTGTTATGCATTAGTCATCTGTTTCTTCCCAAGAGCCTGCTAGAAATGACTGAAAACAGAGCTAAATGTATATCAGCAAAGTAATTTTTATCAGGTCAGTAATTTATAAACATACTGCATGCTACTTAGAAATACAAATTTTAGAGCATATCTGGAACTGCATGTTTGCCTGGGTTATTGTGCACTTAACCGAGCACTCAATTATTCTCTGAATTTAAAGTATATCAATACCTGATACTTGGGAAAGCAGTAATAATAACAGAGATACTTAAGAAAATAGAAAAGTGGAAAAAAATATCTCATAGAGCTCATGCTAATCAAAGTGGGTTTTTTTTAAATCAGTAATTTTGTACCTAAATAAGAGACTGCAGAAAGAAACTGGCCTCATTCAGGTGTTTAAATGGACAAGGGCATTGATCAGCATAATTAGATGCTTAACTGGACACGCTAGTCTATGAACTTGAATGTGTAACTATGATACACAGTATTGAAAGGTAAGTACTGAAGGTGTCCTGTTTCAGAGTGCTTTATTTTCTGGTTTTAGGCTATTTATATTACCAAAGAATGTAGATTATGTAACAAGGACAATAGGGGCAAAAAACCAGACGCAAACAAGAATCTATTCAACAGAATAAATAAAACAAAAGCTGAAAAATTAAAAGGAGAACTAAGCAATTATAAACAGAATAAACATAATGACCTCCTGGCACTTCTTACGATAATTTATTCTCAGTGATAGACATGCATTTAAATTGTGTCCTGCAATTGGAAAGTGAAATTGCATCCTTATTTCCAAGTTTAAATGGACTTTTCTGGAAGAAATGATAGAAGCTGAAGAAATGGAGGCTTTCCCTCTTGACACATTTGGGGTGGAAGAACTGCCAGGCAATTTCTGTGATCACCTGTCAGGAGTCTCTAATTCGAGTGCATTAAGCCTTAGGATGCATTTCATGCATTAGTGAAGGATAGAATCATAGAATCACTTAGGTTGGAAAAGACCTCTAAGAATACCAACTCCAACCATTAACCCAGCATTGCCACACACACCCCAAGCCGTGACCCTATGTGCCACATCTACGTGTCTTCTAAATACCGGCAGGGATGGTGACTCTGCCACTTGGCAGCCTGTTCCAATACTTGACTGCCCTTTCAGTGAAAACCTCCTCGGGCACAGGCTGAGGCCCTTTCCTCTGGTCCTGTCACTTGTTAGCTGTGAAAAGAGACCAACCTCCACCTGGCTACAGCCTCCTTTCAGGCAGTTGTAGAGAGCGATAAGGTCTCCCTTGAACCTCCTTTTTTCCGGGCTAAACAACCCCAGCTCCCTCAGCTGCTCCAGAATCTTCACCAGCTCTGTTGTCACTCCAGCAGCTCAATGTCTTTCATGTACTGAGGGGACCAGAACTGGGCACAGCACTCGAGGTGCAGCCTCACCAGTGCTGAGCACAGGGGGACAATCCTTGCCCTGGTCCTGCTGGCCACACTATTGCTGACACAGGCCAGGATGCCATTGGCCTTCTTGGCCACCTGGGCACAGCTGGCTCATGCTCAGCCACTGTCAACCAGCACTTCCTTTTCCTCTGGGCAGCTTCCCAGCCACTCTGGCCCCAACCTGTAGTGCTGCATGGAGTTGTTGTGACCCAAAGGCATGACCTGGCACTTGGCCTTGGTGAACCTCAGACAGTGGCCTTGGCTCATTTATCCAGTCTGTCCAGATCCCTCTGTAGAGCCTTCCTGCCCTCCAGCAGATCAACACTTCTAATCAGCTTGGTGTCTTCTGCAAATTGATTGAGTGTGCACTTGATCCCCTCGTCCAGGTCATTGACAAAGGTATCAAACAGAACTAGGCTCTGGGGAATGCCACTTGTGACTGGCCACCAGCTGGATTTAACTCTTTTCAATACCACCGCTCTCTGAGTTCACCCATCCAGACAGTTTTTCACCCAGAAGAGACGGTGCCAAAAGATTTATAAAACTCCAGGTAGAAAACCCCCACAGCCTTTTCTTCATCCACCAAATGGGTCACTTTGTCATAAAGGAGATCAGGTTAGTCAAGGATTTACTGCTCTTCATCTCTCAGCATGGTGTGTCTGTTTTGCTGTTGAGCAGCCTCTGTGCTGGTGTGGAAGCTAAGGCTGGGCAAGAAGCAGAGCACACAGAAAGGTGGCAGCGGTGGTGGTCTCTTCACTGCCTGCTGCTGCAGTGGAATAGCAATGGCTTCATTTCTGCAGCGCAGCACTGGGATTCACTTAAATATGTGAAGGGTCTGCCAAATCTTTCTGTATGCCCAAGCCATCCTGACTCCTATAAAGACCAATATCTCGGCAGAGTTCTTTGCCAAAGTTAGACGTTGTATAGCCTCCCTTCTGGTGCGGCACAAATACATTCCATATTGTTACCTCTACCCGAAAGTACAGTAATTTCTGGTTAGTTCCTATTTTCACTGGGAATAGGGCAAAGGGAGATACCGGTACAGGTAACACAAGCTACCACGAAGCTGGCAAAGAACACGCGTTAGTGACTAAGGCAGCGCTGATCGCGCTGCGAATGAGAGCACGCCACTCATCTGTTCGCTTTGCTGTTGTCAGACTGAGCTGTTTGCTGCACATTGGAGAGCTGATGCAGTGCTCTGGAAAGGAGATGTGTGTCCTTGCCAGACTGCTCAGCTTACTTTAACGCTGATGTGGGAGGCTTTGATGTCAGGCTAGGTTTCAGGACCAGAGATCAAGGAAGCAGGTGTGTTGGACTGGTGTGCTTGATGAGCCTCTGCAAGCTTGTGTGTTTTCAGTAGAAGGTGGCTCCTGGGGAAAAGCACTTCCAAGGAAGCTGCTTCCACAGGGGTGTCCTGTAAATTAGGGTGGTGGCATTGCTCCAGGACAGAATTGTATTCTGATGCAAGTGAGTTTATGGGTTGTGAAGCACTTGTAGCGAAAAGCAGAATATTTGATTTCTATGCAGAATGGAAAATAAGTGGTAAACTCTACATGCACTGGCTGGTATAAGAGAGAGACAGATTGAGGTAATTGCATTGGGCAAGTCACTTGGCCTCCTTGTCTTTCTCCCTTTCCTATTGTCCTTGCCTATACACTCTTTCATATTTACTAAGTTTTCCTGAGCAGACAAAAGTCTGTTTCTGCACCATGCTAAAAAACTCACTGTGCTGCATCCCTTGCACTTCCTGATTCTGCAGCTGAACCTCTTGCTTGCTGACTCTCAGATGATTGCAGAGAAAAGTTTGCCTTCTGTTGTAGATTCAGTTTCTGGAAGAGGGTCTGAAAGTTCTCCTTTTGTTCCAGAAGCTGTAGTGTTGGCTACAAAACTAGAAAATCTTTGATACTTCTCACAAGGTGTGTTTTGCTTTTTCCCTTTGTTTCAGAGTTCACAATTCACACTTGAAGTTCTTCTCCAGTAGCAAACTGCAGTAAGAAAGGAAAGGAACCATTGAAATGTAGTGTTTCTATGCTTAATGGTCTGCACTCCTGCAGTTAGCAATACCAGGCTTATAGCACTCCAGTGGAATCTCTGATCGGTGGAGGAGATCACAGAGAGCAGGAGTTGCTCTGTGAGCTGTCAGTTGCTAAGTGCACATCTTGGTTTGCATTCCAAAGTGTGTACTACCAATACTTGCATACCTTTAAGTCTGTAGGAGAAAAGGACTGCTGTTATGGTCTCAGAATACAAATTGGGAAGTTCTATAAGCAAAAAAGGAGTATGTGTGTTTGCTCAAAATTGCTTGAATTTTGTCAAGTTTATACTGTTGTTTGTGTAATTAGCTTGGATGTACTTCACAGAACAATTGTGGTTTACAAATCCTTTTTTCCTAAGTACAGCCAAATAATAATGAACAAAAAATGTGTAGGAAAAAATAATTAAAAAATCACTTCTGTTGCTTTCAAAAAGTAATTATGTACACAGAGAAAAAATAAGAGACGTTGCAGGCTAATAATTGAATTTAATATTTTCATTTAGCTTAGATAGCTGCAATAGTCCAGAAGACTACTTAACTCCTCTTTCTATTAGGATTATAAAACTCATGTTAACATTGTGTTTTTATTCACCTAATGTCAATATAAAAGTCTTGTATCCCTCTGCTGTAAAAATCTTGCTGTAGTATTTGACATAAATAATTACATCACACTGTCTAATGGAAATAACAATAAAGAAAAACGTACTTTGGTGACTCAGGACTTCCTTCTCATTGACTTTCAATAATACACAGGCGTCTACAAGTCTTACTGAGTCATACAGAAAGACACTGAACATTAAAACGGAATTTAAACAGACTTCAAGCCCATACTTATGTTAAAAAGTCCCATTCAGCAGTCACCTTCCCCAAAAAGTACCTCCTCCTTATCTGATCTGGCATTTTCGTAGCCTCTTGCTGGATGTAGCCACACAGCTGCCCCAGTCTGACCGTCTGACTCTTACCTAAGCTTTGCAAAGATCTAGAAATTAGGGCAAGCGATGCTTTAGTCCTTTGGAGGACTTTCCTGGCACTTCTGCTCTAGGGGTGCCCCATAACTAGAGCTGAAACACTGGCTGGGCATAGCAGCTGGTTTGGTTTTTTATGTACAGTAACATTTTATGTAGGTGGTTAAACAGATTTTTTTTCCCTGTCAGACAGCTTAGCTGCCTTTGGGAGACAGCACCTCAGGGGAGAAGCTTCAGATGCCTTTTCTGGTTTCTAATGGTGAAGGAACAATGGGAGGGTGCCAGAACAGTGGCTTCCAATCTGCAATCTTTGAGTCCTCCAGGTCTCCCTAAACTCTTTTTAAAAAAGAGTCCAAAAAAAGGCACTGTAGTAAATTTAGCCTATTATTTGGTGTCAGTTCACAACATAGAACTGTTCTTGCAGAAAAAAAAAAATCCAAAACAACCTGAAAAATAACTTATTTGCATCAATCTCACAGCTCTGTGGACTTGATCCTGAATTTAGATTTTTAGGTGGTTTTAAAGGCCTCATCCCTTTAACATTACAGTGAGATATAAAGTATTTAGGGATCAACATAGGCTCACTAACAGCACATCTTAATCCTATATGTAAGCACTCAAACCAGTATATTAGGGTCCTGAAAAGCTATTTATTTGCTAAAACATCATTTTGAGCTTTTAAATAGAGGACTAAAAAGACTATCAACATTCTGCAACATTAAAAGATGGCTTCCACATGTACCTGCAGTTCATGCTTAGGAGCCTAACTTGCACCTTTGCCTGTGTTCTTAGAGTGCACACACAAATCTACAAAGGCTTCATATCCTGAAATAATGTTTAGTAGGTAATATAGACACTTCCCCTGCAAAACAAATGAAAATAATGCTTGTGCTTTTCTGTTTGGTAAACTTTCTGTGAAATAATGAGGATAAAATGTGTGTTTTCTGTGATAGGCTGCCAGGAAGGTAATGAAAAGATCTGGGTATATAAAGCTGCTCAATTATTTCTGGATTTTGTGCACTGTAGTTCTGCACCCATATGTTTATTGTTTTACATGGTTTGTGTTCAAATGAAAGCTACGTATGTGTGTGCTAATATTCCCTACCTGGGGAATTCCAGTACAGAAGCTAATTATTTCTTCAAACTCAGCTGACACCATGCACAATTGATACTGATGGGTGATGAGTTTATAATTTTCTTGTGATTAAACTGATTGCAAAAGTAATGTCATCTGTTAGTGGGTAAGGGTAGCCTGACATTGTAATTGAGTGATGGCCATAAACTCATTGTCATGGTATGGTTGTTTTGTTATTTGTTCATAATAAGAACCTATTGGACTTAAAGTTCGATAGCAATTGATTTTTCTTTTTAATGTGCTGCCAAGCAGATACAAATACTGGTTGTACTAACATGACTGAATTTCCAAGCAGTTGGGGTAAAACCACCTCAGGGCTAGTCCGTGTGGGAGCCAGGTCTGACATAACAGCAGGACCTTTTTCTTCGTGGTTTTGATTACAAACGGGAGCCCAACAGCAGTGGTGTGAGGGGCAGGGAGCGGGGTACAAATGATGTGTTGTTATCACCATGAACAATAGTAGTAGATTTATTTATTTTTGCATTGAGGTTGGATGGGGACAAGGGAAAAAAAGAGACCCTGAAATAAGACCATCTGAACATCTATTTTATCCTGATATAAGCTTCATTTTTCTTTCCTGTCAGCCATAGATCTGCTACCACACTGCCTCTGTGACACATTCTTTTAGGCCTTTGTATGTCTGGAAGGTAATAGTGTTGCATTTGGGTTATTTACATATTTTGGATTCAAGGGGAAATCTCTGCCCTTTGGGAAAATGCAAGGGTAGAGGATGAGGAGAAGAGCATCATGAAAATGCATTAGGAGGCAGACTGGCTTCTCTGCATTAGTTATGGCCTAACTGGGAGCCTTTTAAAAGAATTTAACATTGTTTCTAGAACTGAAAAATCAAATACTTCAAAGTGGTTACTGTCAGGATCATTTCAACATTGTCATTTTGAGCATATAGAGTATCAACGACCTTAATGTGGTCGCATACTGCTCTCTTAACCCCTCCAGGTCCCTGGACTCATTCAATGTGCAGAATGTGCTTTGTAATTAAAAGGTAGGAACCATTAGTTAACCTTTTAATCTTATTGCTCTATATATGGCACTGAAATTTATCTACCATTCGTTGTTCTAGCCCTCCTAGAGATATAAAATTATTTTACCCATATGCTTTTCTGTAAATCTTCATTATCCTATCCAAATGCATGAACTAATTTTCATGATACTGAGAAAAGGGATATTGTTGCATTAGTTCTATTTCCCAGATAGAAGACCTGGGACATCAAGTAGCATCAACATTGGAATAGCTTCTGGCTTTCTTCTTTGGAAGAGCTTGCATTGCAAACTTCATGCCTTGAAAACACAATTCTGATCAGCTTTAGACACAGTTGCGACTATTCAGTGACTCAAACTCCACAGTCCCAGGACGTGTGTGTTTATAAGTAGAGAACAGATTGCTATCCAACTGTGAAGCTTGGTATCAATGGCTATTCAAACATCACATCCGCTTGAATCAGCCATAGTGTGGCCAGCAGGACCAGGTCAGTGATCATCCCCCTGGACTCAGCACGGGTGAGGCCACACCTCGAATCCTGTGTCCAGTTCTGGGCCCCTCAGTCCATGAAAGACATTGAAGTGCTGGAGTGTGTCCCGAGAAGGGCAATGGAGTTGATGGAGGGTCTGGAGCACAAATCCTGTGAGGAGCAGCTGAGGGAGCTGGGGTTGTTTAGCCTGGAAAAAAGGAGGTTTAGGGGAGATCGTATCACTCTCTACAACTGCCTCAAAGGAGGGATATTGTAGAGAGGTCGGTCTCTTCTCACAGCTAACAAGCGACAGGACAAGAGGAAAGGGCCTCAAGATGTGCGAGAGGAGGTTTAGATTGGATAGCAGGAAATATTTCTTCACTGAAAGGATGGTGGAGCATTGGAACAGGCTGCCAAATGGTAGAGTCACCATCCCTGGAGGTATTTAAGAGATATGTAGATATGGCACTTCGGGGCATGGTTCTGTCGTGGCCTTGGGAGTACTGGGTTAATGGCTGGACTTGATGATCTTAGAGGTATTTTTCAACCTAAACAATCCTGTGATTCTGTGATTCTATCACAGTTCACATTAGTGTGCTTCTGTGCAGTTAGATCTCTTTGCTTACATGCAGAGTTCAGCAGATCTGCATCAGTAAGGCATTCCTGCTTTGTCTGCTTTGTTTAGCCCCAGCGGAGCCGGCACACCCCTGTAATGTGCTATGGACACAGATCCTGTCAGATGCAGCAGCAGCATCCAGCTCGGCATCGTGCTATTTGTGTCCTTGTTCACAGCAGCAGCTTCTGCCTCTGGGAAAGCCCTTGTCTTTGTTCACTACACATGTTCTAAATCCCTGAAACAATGTAATATCTGGTGGAAAACAGGTCCACCTGTTTATTTAATGCCACGTGGAGAAAACTAGTGCAAAACAAGGTCTTGGAAGATTTTACTTGTATGCATTTTCGCAAGGTTCTTGGTTTGAAAAGCTCGTCTTTATTCAGTGGGGTTTCTATAGGAAAAAGCACTCCCAGGGAATTCTGGTACCACTTGCCTGATTTATTCTCTATTCTAATCCTGGTTTTACCAAAATGTAATGTTGTTGCTTACTGTGGCAATGCCATCTTGCTCACTTTGTTCTCTCACTGTATGCATCTTACGTGATCCTGTCTCTTGCCCAGGAGTTGCCCTCACTTCCTAACAGGCTAAAACAAATCCATTTCTCTAAATGGATGCAAAATGGTAGACCTTTCCAATGCATTTTGAAATACCAATTTCTCAACTTTGACAATAATTTTTATTTATAAGTACCGTACTTTTAAAATAATTACAGCAGAAGCAGCAAGCTGTGTTTTGGGTTTATGTTTGGTGGTTGGGTTAATTTGTTATTGTTTGTTTGCTTTTGCTTTCATTCCAAAAAAGTTATTTGATCCTATAAATCCACCTTTGGCAATTCTGGTACAGCTCTGTTCAGGACTGTGACAACTCATCACACACTAGGAGGACAGTGCACAGCCCTGGCAAACAACAGGGATCAGATGAGGACTGAATCACAATTCGCTTATTGCTTAGCATCAGAGGGGAAGTAAATTCTCTCATTCTTGCTCATGGAGTATCTTGCATCTCTCTTCTCCTTAATTTGTGTCAGCTTCACCTCCCTGTCTGGGAGCAAAAATGATACCCTCTCTGTTGCAGGAGTCCTTTGCTTCACATACAAAGTGACTGGCATTCCCACGCAGAGGAGTTCAGGAATCAGCAGAACACCTCCTTTGCTTCCTCATGAGGACATGTGGCCTGGCCTGCCACCCAGTCACCAGCTTCTGTTTGCTTCAGCTCTGCTCTTACCCCACAGGTGGTGCTGGGATCTTTTGTTATGCTTCCTTCTTGCCTTATTTTTTGTTAGGCGATATTCAGGCTATGCTCTTATCAGATGCTTCTGAAAAACTAAAGTATGCACTATTTGCACATGCCTGCCACAGTGGTAAAAGTAAGACCTTAAAAAAATTTCCCGCAAATCCCTCATGACATTTATCTCTTAAATTCATGTTTGGTCTCTGTTAGGGTATGTTTTTCATGACCCCCTCTCACTGTGGAATATATCCTTTGTACTAAAGCTGATATTAAATTAATATGTCCATAACTCTGTTCGTCCTCCTTCAGTAGTGCTCATCTGTTTTAAAACTACACTGAACCTGTTTTCGTACAGCAAAGATGACATTATCCTTCTAAGAACACTTCCTTAACACTGTATCATCTGTCACTTATGGGAGGGTGGCATCATGTTTTGTACAAAGAGAATCTTAACATCCGGGATGTGAGCTTGTACCACTAAATGCCTCAAACCTCCATCTACTTCTCTGCCAAGGTAATAGTATGGAGAAATCAATACTGGAGGTTCAAGGCAAGAAAATCTAGCTACCGAGCTTTTCTTCCTCTGCTTTTTCTTCAAGCCAGATTATGGTTTGTACATACCTGCTCTGCAGTCATAGGACTTCCAGAAGTCAGAAGTTTTGTTGCCATGAACTACAGATCAGTGGATGCACCAAAACCTGCTGGAATATCAGGGTAAGGAAACTTATGTCATGACAGCACAGGAGATTTCTGGTTTTTGTACTCTGCTGTCAGGGAGATTACAAATGCACATCTATTGTGGTATTTCAGGTAGTGCTGGGATGCTTATTCTCCAAAAAGTTTTCTTTTTCCTGGCTGTTAATTGAGAGGGCGTCATGATAGTTTTGTTTCGGACTGGGTAAAGAAGTGACCAGAGTCCCTTCTATGACTATTTTCTGAGGAGTTGTAATGTTCTAATATTTTTCAGGCTTTTGATGAGTGTGACAAAAAAAACTTTCTTCATTTCCATCTTCATTTCCTTCCAGTCTCTTAGCAATGTATCGCTAGACAGAGTACTTTGTCTATTTTAATACATGACTAATCTTTTCAGACCCATTTCCATTGCTATCTGTGCACTACAATTGCTAACTGTATTATACCATTCAATATGGTGCGCAGCAGTCCATCAATCCTCTTTCTTCATCTAAAGGCAGAAAATATATAGTAATTGCTTAATAAATCTGCCATTCCTTTATCTCAGTCTCCAATTCTCCATTTGCATTTTTAGTACTTTTATCTTTAGGGCTGGCTGGTCATCTAACCAAGACAGGACGATAGCTAACTTTTATAGTACAGAAAGCAATAGGATCCTATGGTGAATTAATATTTTTTTTATTAATAGCAGATACTAAATCTTGATGGAATAGTTAATATCATGCATAGCTCCAAGCCCTGCAGAACTTGTCTTGGGTACCTGGGATGGATAATATTCTCTTCATTTGCCTCAGGCTTGTACCCCAAAGAGGTTTCCTGCATTTTGGCACAAATAATTTGACAACAAATTCGGGGCTGATTTCCAACACGGTCAGCTTTTCCTATATTCTCAGCAACTCTTCCTGTCAAGAGGATTACCATATTTTTAATGACAATAGTGGCACATTATTGTTGCAAGGAATTCTTTTTTGTTTCTTGCTGAGCAGTGACGGGTTCACCAGGTGTGATCTAATTTTACTGCTGTAGTATCAGAGATATCATGTTAGTTGAAACTACTATTGATTTCAGTTTTTTATGTATATAGTTATTTATGAATTGACAATAATTGTTTGCCATGAAGAAATCAAAAAGTTCTAGCTAAGAAAAACAAAGGAAAAGCACAAAGGCTTTCAGTATGTATATTAACCACACTTGTGTTTTACACCTCATTCTGTGCTGCATTGAACCTTAAGAATACTCCATTCCCTAACTGAAGTTTAATTTTCCATTAATTGTTTGCCTTCTGAACTTTGAGGTGTGTGATAGGGAGGATGTGCAAGGAGGCACTTATTACTGGTCTTGCTTATATATGTACTTCTTGCCATTTCTGAACAGGAGATTTTGTTGAGCAAACTTTCTGATTTGATAGTGAAAATTTTCAGCATTTAGGAAGCATGAACCTCTGCACACTCATAAAGCACATCTCATCAGCAAAACAGCTTTTTGTGAACATATTTGACCCATCCCATTCCTTCTATTCTTCAGGCTTAGGTCAGAAAGTCAAAGCAAGTTCAGGATCTCTGTCTTCATCTTGAGAGAACTCCATAAGACAAGTCTTCAGAGATCTAAAAGAACTTTAGAAATTACAGCATAAAACCTGTTTTGGAAAACTGGCATGATGCATCATCCTACTTAGGATTAAATCTCATTTCTGATGACAGTGAAACTCCTTAAGGCTCTGATTGAGACGATGGACTAAACGGGGAATTTTGACAAATGCAAGTCTCGCTTCTCCTCTCTTTAAGCTATGCCCTTGCTGGAATAAATACATAGCAATAGACAGAAATGGAGAAAAAATCTCCAAAACAAACACTCTTAAAAGCAAATTAGAAGAGCCACTAAGTCAAGACATTGATTGCCTGTGCTCCCGAGGGACTGTTAATAAATGAAAACACATGGCTGATATTTAGTTGTTTTGCCTAAATAAATACCAAGGAAGTATTAAAAGCAACCTTTGGAGGGTTTCCATAGAACTGCCAAAATGTACTGCTGCTTGCTACTATTACATCAGAATTCAGGAGCAATATAAAATCCCTCATTTATTTTGAATTGAGTGCCAAAGCAAGAGGAATAAGCAATTTTGAAATAAGTAAGTACAATAATATGACACACAGCTCCAGTCTTATGCTTCAGGGAACCAAGGAAATTTTATTTCTGGGGGAGTAGAGGTACATAAGGGAGTACACAGTGGAAGAATTACTGCTTTAATGTTTACATTTTCAAAATAATGGGAAAAATAAAAAGAGAAAAGCTTCTCTAGTTAAGCTGAACAAATATTTCTTCATGGACTCTTCTAGTGTAATTTTTTTCAGATGTAGGATGGTCCAAATAGCAAGTATGTGACATGAATAAGACTTCGTGTGGCATGTGGTCCTACACAAGCTATGTACAAGGGGAGGGACTGTCTCAAACTTTAAAAGAAAATATTTTAATGCTGACAAATGAGCATAGCGAGAGACAGAACTCTGTTTTATACGGAGCAGAGACAAATTCTAAGACTGTAGACCTTAAAAAGTAGTTACAAGGACACTTAATCCAGACTCATGATAGAATTCCTGCTTAAAGGTGGGATAGCCACATCCAGTTAATTTCCTGACTTTTGGAGAACTAGATATGCATACTGTAATCAAAGATCTTACTGCAGTGAGATTGCTCTGTGTGTGTGAACATCTCTTTTCTCCTCTCCTATAATGGAGAGACAATTGTTTTCTTATTCTTCAGTCTGCTTCTGATTCACCTAGGAATTTTAAGTTCCTTTCAATTTTTCAGAATATTCAATATTTAAAACTATTCTCATTGCTTCTATTGTTCTTGATTATTCAATTATACTTGATAAAATTGGTCTCTGTTGCCCTATATTCTTTTTATTTCACCTTGGGTGAATTTCAGTAATCTCCTATTCTTGCTCTCCTTGCAAATTTTAATCAGGTTTTCTTAGAGTATTTTACATTTTTTCAAAGATGCTTATATTAAAAAAAATAGCTTTATTTTTGTTGTAGTGCTTTCATTCTTGGATGTTTATATTGAATGACAGTGTTTTATTGAAGTATGCTCTAGTATTAAATTCACCTGCTTTACTTTTTCTCATTTGGCATATGAGTTCACGGACAGCCTTTTTCCACATTGCCTTGTAAGGAAACAAAAAGGATCAATCTCACTCCCTTTTAAAGCCAGTCGCAGAAATCCTTCTGATTTATCTAAGAGGAAGAATGAGGCTTCTTGTAAATATCCCTAGAAATGTCTCCCAAGTTTCAGATGTGCTCTTCTCCCAAACAATACCCCTGCATTTTTCACAGGTCTCATGAAACCTTTCCACAGACACACACCAGTACACATCACGGATCTAACAGGCAAAAGGAGCGGGGTAACTTCCCTGCATTTCCTACCATCTGTCATTCTTTGCCTTTACAACCGACCTTCTTCCTGCACTGCTTTTCTCCGTACATTTGATAAAATGCGTATTCTTGTATTTTTTGTCCCATGTGATGTTTGTTCTTCAGTCAACCTTTGATATATTAATGAGTAGGATATGTGGAAAAAAGGGCATGTGTGGGTTTTTTGCTTTTTTTTCTTTTTAATAGTAATCAGTGTTTTCTAAATGTCTTCATGGAGGCAAAAAGGAAGGCAGCCTTTGCTATCAGTGTAACAGTTGAATATCAAGGCGTATACCTGTAGCTAAAGCGCAGATGACTTCACTAAATAAAATCTCTGAAGTCTGTTTTAAATGGCTATGCTTCTGCAATGATAGTTTCAGTAAAAGCCTGGAACCGCTATGAATAAAACAGATATAAAATTGAATCATTTATTTTTCTGTCCTGTAACAAAAAACCTATTTCTGGGAAAAAGAAACTTTAAAATTGTTTTGTGTCAGCAATGTATATGAAGTTGAGTTCTGAGTTCAGGAGGAGAAAAAAAGACTAGAAGGCAGAAGTCAAAAGAATAAAGTAGTATTTTAAATTATTTTTCTACATGACATGTCTATGAGCCACTTAATTCTGTATCTGTGTGGGATTTAAATAAAAAAAGACCCATACAACAGAAACAAAATAATGAGCCAACTTGAGACATGAATCATAAATTAATTCAGGGATTTCTACAGAAATTACCAGTGTATATACTTGAAAAAGCCATTGTGTAGGATGTATCTTCCTCTAGCTTGCTTTGACTAATCAGCCACACAAGTGCAAAATGTTTCAAGTAGAGACTCAATGGGGACAGAAGAGTTGTGATCCTGGTGAAGTGCTAAACTTCAACTGATTTCTACAGAGGCAGGGTTACTCCTGAGGAGCCGGAAGACATTCCTAACTGTCCTGGGTGCATGCTTGGAGCTGAGAGTGGGGAAAATTGATATGAACGGTACTAAGACACTGCAGTTAATGCACACTCTCTCTCTCCCCTGCACCGCACCCCTCTCTCTCTCCCCAGACTGTCTTTTGTAGTGAGCAGGGGGGTACTGTACTTACAAATAAACTTAAATTCTGATTTTAGAAAGAACTGTTTTCACAGCGGCCTCAGAAATGTTATTCCTTGTTACCAATCTTATTGCTGGAACAGTAAGTTAATTTCTAAGGCATCAGGAAACATAATATTTGGTATGGAGATTCTCTGAAGGTCCAGAAACAGCATTTCTCCAAGAGGGAAGTATCCCCTTGCTAACTAACTGCTCACTGTCATCCCTGTAAAGTTTTTGCTTCTCGACAATAAGCAACAGCAGAAAGGTTCAGATCAGAAATCAGGCTGCCTTCTTGGGTTATGGGTGATTTCAAAGTCTATGGTTAAAATATATGATCAAATATACCAGGCAAGGAACAGAATAGGACAACTATGAGCCATATATATATAATGACAATTATGAAACAAAACATCCATCTAGAGCATCTTTGTTTTGTTTAAGCTGCTTTCAGTTTGGACAAATGGGAATCTGGAAATCACTTTGCTGTTGCCAGTGTATAATACTATCTGGTTCTGGGTTTTATTGTATTTCCTTTACAGCTGTGATTTGTGACCATTTGCATTTTTGCTGACAGGTACTAAGGGTAAGTCAATATTTATAAAGCACTTTTTCCTATGCCTTCCTTTTACTAGAGACTTTCCCGGTTGTAACGAGCTCTTTTTTCAGGAAGTGAAATACAATTTGGGTGCACATGCCAACAATAATTGTACTTGTCAAAAGAAACAGATAACATTATAACTGCCTGAAATTTAATCACAAGAAATGCGATAATTCATAAGGGAAATCATGTTTTACAATTTCTTTCTTTCCATGTGGTTTAGAGCAGTTAAGGGAAAAAAAAATTATTCTATTTAGGCCAAGCATGCAGAACGGCCTAGAAAGGCAATTTAAGGCAAAGCTTTTCAAATGTATGGGTGTTTCCTGCCAATAGAAACATACCTGAGACTACAACAATAAAAACACCATACGAGAAGTTGGAAAAAGTAATTATATTTAATTGTTGTAAAATATACTTACTTTGAATTCATTTTGAATTTTAAGATTTTTCTTTTAAA
This sequence comes from Mohoua ochrocephala, assembly GCA_013398855.1. Classification (NCBI taxonomy): domain Eukaryota; kingdom Metazoa; phylum Chordata; class Aves; order Passeriformes; family Acanthizidae; genus Mohoua; species Mohoua ochrocephala. Next base: position 53,656 of record VZTA01006907.1, on the reverse strand, counting down.
ATTTTGGCAGTGCTCCTGGGAGCAAGTATAATGTAGCATATAAAATAACATTTCAGATGTGAAGGATGAGATTCAGTTCTGTCAAGAGTGTAACTTTGGGCTAATTTGTTACATCAGATTTTTTCCATACTGATAGCCATGTAAGTGAAGTTTGAATCTGGGCCAGATCTTGTGTACTAAAATCCACCATAATTTTAAATTCTGCTTTACAATAACAACAATCAAATTACTTTTTAACAGTATCAGCCCATTGCTATAAAAGTGAAGAACAAAAAACCCCAGATCAAAAACTCAACAAAACCAATCAAGCAGTAAAACTCAGCTAACCAATCAAAAAGTTTTTAACACAAGATTTTTTAACTTTCACATTTTTAATTAGTGTTTTCATACCAACCAAGATGTGTTCTTACTATGTTGCTTGGAGAACCTCATAACCAGAATGAAGGCAGATTTTTTAGAGACAGACTTTAGACGTGTGGGCCTGGCTGGAGGGAAGAGCAGAGAGCTCCTGTGCTTGGTTCCCCCACAGAGAGCCTAGCCAGAGTTCCAGCTAGGGTCAGGCACAACGGCTTAGCTCTGAGCCTTGATTTGCATGCCAGCTCCTCCCAGTGAACGTTTTTGTCATCCGTCATCTTCTGGTGGTATTTTGATAACTTGTGGTATCCCTGTTTTCTGGAGGCATCTTGGTTAGCGAGAGGGAGTGGATGATTCACTTGAGGTATGTCTGAAAGCTTTGGAAAGAATGGGTACGTTCATTGCTCAGGTATGTATCCAGTCTTTGCAAGAATGCAGTCAGGATGAGGGTTTGTACTGTTTGTACTCTTGTGTGTGTGGGTTTGGTTTGGTTTTTGTCAGTGTTCTGCAAAGCAATACTCCTGTTGTACAATCCAAACTAAATATAGGAGAAGAGTCAGTAAGTTGTTTATCATAGTGTTTCTCTCAGAAGTACAAAGAAAATTAATGTATTGTTTTGTCCTGCAGTGATTTCCTTGAATTTGGTCAATGAGTAATAGGGGTACTCCACGTGGCTTGGGACTGAGATTCTGCCTGCTTTGCTTTATACATGCTGATATGTCCTGCAAAAGGGGAAACTTAGCAATTCACCAGTCTCTTGAAGTTTTTATGATTGTGATGTTCCCTGCCCAGAAATGGAGTTCTGCAGCAGAGCAAAGAAATGAGCAGCAACAGGAGGGTTTAATGAAAACAGGCCATGGCAAAGAAAAGCAAGAAGTTTAAAATGAAGATGGTGATAAATGCAGTTCAGAATAATGATTATATACTTTTCATCAAGACTGATAGAGATTTCTTTGCCTAGCTAGGAGAACTATCAACAGTGCAATGCAACAATCATGGCAGGAGATTCTTTGAACGCAATACTTGCTAATGTGTAAAGAAAAAAAAAAGGCTTGTAGGCTAAGTCTTGCCATACTCTGCTATAAATTCTTGGTTTTGTTCAACACTAGAAAACAACAGAAGATTCAGAATGAGATTTTTTTTATACTTTCATTTTTATTGTTAGATATAAAATGTGAGCAGTTGTACATGAAAGCAGTTCTACAAATTGATGAATTTAAGTGTTGGTATGACCACAGTAACCCAGCAGAGTTTATATTTCACAGGAACTTTTCTAACAACAAAGTTTCCTGCTTCAGAAAGAAGGTCACGAGTAGTATGCAGTGACTTAGAGTTGATATGCTAATATATCCCTAAAGAATCCAGGAAATAATTCTGAAGAAACCAGCTATTTATACTGCAATTTCATGTAGCAAGACCTCTGGAGATGTAATCCAAGAGTTTTGAGCCGTGTACAAGTACTAATCATCAGAAGAGCTTGACAGCTCTGTAATTTTTCTCTCTGTGGGTTCCCATGGCATATTAGTAAGGTGATTCATAAAACAAGTCAGCTACAGATTCAGGATTTTAAATATGTGAACTAAGAGGAAATATTTTAATCATTTTTTACTGTATTTATATGTAGCCGTATTTACCATTGAGTTTGAGGAGCATATCCCTAGAGAACAGTATCCCCTGTAAAATATAGGCAATCTGATTTATCACCAATAAATTTCACATTGTTGCAGAAGTTATATTGCGATACAGTTTTAAGTGAAGGCAAAGCGAAACCTTCTTCAGTTATGCAAAAGTGCATAGAAAGAGGGTATAAAGATTAAACTTTTGCCATTGTATCATGCTTTGGGTTCCTAAGCTTTATTGCTATGACCTCATTTTTCAAAGGGATGTCCACAGTGCTCTGTGATCTATTTTTCATAATTATATTCAGCATTTGAGACACCAGTAACTTTTGCTTTAAGTCACATGGTTATTACTTTTTCTTGCATCATTTTTGCTTTTGTTAGTGACTCCTGAAATAGTTGCAAGTGATGCCTCTGATGTTATCACACCGTTGGCAGTGTTTGTCTTCTGTCACGTTGGCTGTAGACACCAAGGGTTTAATAATGCTTTATGAGAGAAAAGAAGTTGAGAAGTGTGTGTGTGATTTTTAAACGCATCATTTGTGCCCTGAACTATGCCCTGTGTGTTTTAAATAGTGACACTTATTTCTAGCCAGCTGCTACAGAATATAAAGAAGAAATTCACAAATGAAAGAATTTTTATTAGAAATTTCTCCTTCTCTACTAAGATGAGAGAAAGCCTCGCTGTCCCACCTGTTTCCCAGCTGGTTTGGGAGAGCAAATAGGAACTGCTAGAGCTTAGGGAGATATCAAAATTGATTTTTAAGCTATCTCGACAGTTTGAAAATACATTTAACTGGATCACTAGGAAACTAAATGAATTTGGGACATCAGTAAGTCCATTAAAATTTCTCTATCTATTACATAAAGCAACAGGGAGCAAGAGCATCTAATTTAGACCCACAAATTCCAAATTCAGCAATAAAAAGTGAAAGACCATCTTTTTCCATTTCTAATGCCTGTTGGAAGTAGATAAGGGAGAGATTCATGTGTTCCCATCCACTTTAATTCCTTCCTCCTATTACCTCTTAGTCGCTTTAGTACTTCAGGATGCTGTGTTGCATTAAACAGTGGGTCTTTCCACTGGATAACCTCCACAGGGGTTACACAGTGTCTTCCAGCCTCTTTCACAGGTGGGCTGGAATAAATGAGAAGGGGTCTTTCCCTGGAGAATAACATACTACTACATGGGAGTATGAACTTCTCCCCAGGGAATTGAAGTAGGCAAAAAGAGTGTAGTGCCTGACAGGAACAATTGGCATATGGAACCTGGAGAAGTGAGGAAGGAGACTTGAAGCTGGTTGTTTATGTGTGTGAGGGTCAATGGAGTTTGTTTAACTTACTTGACAAATAAAAATACGTTATATTCTCCCCTCCATGAAATAAAGATCCTTCAAAGAAAGTCGGGAAAAGGGCAAAGTGGGCATTTTAAGCAAGTGAGAGATGTGTATGTGAGGTCAGCTGTCAGCTGTGTGTGTGTGTCGGCAGGGAAGGGCTGTGCACTCAGTTTTCCCTTCAGCGTGTGGGAGATGGTGGCTGTTTCTTACAGAAACTTTGTACCCTGCATATCTCATGGATAGCCTTTGATGTCTTTAAATTACAAAAGTTTAGAATAAAACCAGAGGTCCAAATATCCTTGTTCAATTTAGAAATTCAGAACTGCATCTAATCCAATCTAGTATTAAGGCTTTCACTTGTCCTTGATTGCCTGATCAGCCCTGATAAAAGAGAAGAGTCTCTTAATCTATGTAATTAATTCATGTAGTAAGGACCAAATCACTTTCAAAAATTAATCAAAGAAGTAAACATCATTTTGGTAGAATAACCATTTATTGGGTACATTATTACAGAAATTTAAAATAAAATTTAAAATAATTGGAGGATTAAATAACAAACAAAATGCCCTAGGAAATAAGGGAAAACTCATTTTTCAGGATTGTGGTTCAGAACATGTCCTTTTAGTGATGGAAAGCTGCAAGGAAGATAAAACAAATTTTATGGCAACTTCTGGGATAAATTCTTTGCAAATCAGATAAACCCAGATGAAGAAGAGCCAGATGCAATTTTAATTAAACAAATGCATCAGTGCCTTCTAAGTGTTAAATGGTGGGATGAGCCACCTACCTCAACAGAGTGACAGAAGCAGTGCACAACACTACAATGCTAATATGCCATGATGATAAGAGGCTGGTAATGTCAGATACTGACTCTGAACAGGACCTTCTGAGTAGAGCTGTGCAAAGTTTTGATATCAGAACCATGTGAAATGTTAATTGTATTTGAAAAGCAAAGTAGAGCTCTGAGGTCTGCGCTGACTCAGGACAAGCAAGGCTGATGTCCAGGTGACAAATACGGTTGGTTGTTCCATTCTCATGGATCATTTGCTAATGGGAAATAATCTAATGACATACTCCCCTCTTCACGATGCAGGGAACCAAGACCATTGTCTTCCAATTACATGCATGTTTAAAAAAAAAAAACAACAAAAAAAGGAGGTTTTTTTGGTGCTTGGATAAGGATAGAAATATTTCAGGATTCAACTTCAAGTGTGGAGCTGCCAGAAATTCAGTTTTGTAACTTTGGCTCATCTTTCTTTCCAAAGACTCCTACAGATTATTCACAGTGGCTCTCTACTTCAACTATTTTTTCCTTTTGATGTAGAAGGAAGTGGTGAAAGGCTATCTGATTATTTCAGAGAGCCATTTTTCTTAGTTTCCCTTATCTATATTAACAGTTACATCTTCAAAGAACTTGAAGAAGAGTGTTACCTGTTCATTCTGAACTCTTCTTTGAATGTGTTAGTTTTTTCAGTTTCCATTCATTACCAAAGCCATAGTGTCCTTTCTAAGAAATTCTCTAAAATTGATAGAGAACTGGTAGGTTTATGGATTAATCTGTCTTCACACAGTCAAAACCCAGCGCAATTGCATGGCATTCTCTCCCTCATCTGCAATCCCTTTGCTGCACAACAGTCTTGCTAAAGGAAATACAAAAGATGGAATTCCTCAGATACAAGGCAGCATTGTGAATGATTTCCACTTGGAAGACACTTTTCAGATAATCTCTTCATCTGATTTAATATCTCTGAAACGTCTCAAACTATTCTGTAAAGTAGGCTTTGCTCTGCAAAGTGTATTTCCGTGCTCTAACTGTGCCGCTTAAAAACTTCTGTTGCCATCGAGTAGAAATCTTTTTCAGCTTTACTCCCCCCAGCATGACAGTCTAAGAATGACATAAATTAAAATTTAGAATTATATTTTCAGAGTGAACTTTCTGTTCATGTTTTTTCTGCTCTAACAACTTGCCTTTTCAGCAGTTGATTGGTATTTATGGGGAATTAGATGTATCTCTGAAATGGCACCACTGCACTGCTTGGTGCCAGTGGCACTGAGTGCATACAATACACCATCCCCAGCACCACACTCCAGCCTGATAATTTGGATGGGAATGGATAAGCTCTTTTATTTTAATAGCTACTGATTATTATTGGCTGCACAAAAACTCCTTATGTTTTTCTTTCCAACATAGGGTCTCATAACAGTCAGGGCAATAATTTTGACATTACCATGGCAGTGATCAGTGCTAAGGGCCAGTGCCCCAGGTGACAACATCATTGTAACATCTGTGAGCTAGCAGGTTTTTTGTGTAGCTTCATTTGCATCCTTCTTGTTCTTTTCAGTTTTTTCTAGATTCACAGAATAAAGGAATAGGCTTCTTTCTATGTTATCAGTGATGCTGGTTAAGTCACAGGCTTCAGGTTTCAAATTGGATATTTTTCCTAATCATGGCATAGTCTAATGGGTAAAACACTTTTTTTTTTTCCTTTAAGATACCTTTTAATTAAATTTATGGCATTTACTAAGGAAACATTCAGGTGTACACGATAACTTTAAACCTCTTCCTCTTTTCTCAGATGCCCTTGCCACCTCCACAAGCATCTAACAACAGTAAAACCTTCTGTGTCTTGTCTCCATATCATCTAAGAGTCCCTTATCTCCTCCTAACATGCACAATAATGAGAGATGATTCACTTGGAGTGGAAGACTAAATAGGATTGTTGGTGTCTTAGGCACACTCTCCTCTGTGCAAAGGATCAGTTAACACCAGTTAGTCACAGAAACAGCAGAGAAGGGAAGAAGTCAATTTTGCCAGGGAAAGAGGAGGTAGAAACCAGGCCACCAAGGAATCAGATCAGACACCAGACCAGAGAAATATCAGCACTTCACAGGAACAGCTCCTGGTGTTCAAAACAATTTCACTTGTATGCAGCTGTCTACTAAAGTTAGAGAAGGGATTTGGAGACTTTAGATAAAATCTGTATTAATTTAATTTTAGAAATATCAGTGTCCTAACAACTTTTAAAAATATAAAATGCATTAAATTTTCAGGTTTATTTACTTGGCTATGTTAGAGCTTCTGGATAGTTATTTAGAAGCTTAATTTCATAATCTTGAATATAGATTTCTTTTTTCTTTTCTTTCTTTAATTAACCTTCCCCTCTCCTTCTCCTCCACCTCAGTGTAGCCTTCCATTGAAGATTTTTAAGAAAACGATGGCTTAAAAATGGATATTAGCTGTGTATGAGCAAATTATGATTGACAGTCATCATCCGTGTTGTGTGTTAGATGCTGTTAGATCATGGGTTAAAAGAGGGATTTTCTAATTTCAGACACTTAAAGTGGAGAGGTAGGACCAGAATGAGATGGAATAAGAGATGTTTTTTAATCTTTTGAATAGATCAGTTTGAAGTGCCTGTAGATTCACTGGCTCAGTTACACAGTTCCACTTAGGTGGACAGTAGTGCACGGAACCAGAATCTGGAGTCAAATGTCTTTTACGCTCTTGTGAGGGTTTCCCGTTTTTTAAGAGAAGGAAGTAAAAGAAGTCACAAGTAGAGCAAGACAAAGTAAAAAAAGAAGGCATTAATTAAATATAAGATCTTATTGAACAGTATACGCTATTACCTTCTTATTGCTCTGTTGTAAGAAAGTAACTAAAGCAATGAAAACTGAGCTGTTGAAAAGGAGAAAGAAAAATAAAGTCAGAATATTGTGGCTTATAAAGAGCTGGTGCAGATAGGCAGGTTACTGTCAACATTGGAAAGTACTGCACAATATCTCTTTTCAGTTATTGTATTTCCAAACTTTATGATTAACATCCCTGTACAGAACATCATTCCACAGCTATTTATTAAACAAAACCTTTAGGATCAAATTGTTAGCTTAAATTCCATTATGAATGAAGAAAGATGGGAGTATTTACTCTGCAAATCATAGTTATTTCCCTCGCTGCCTTCTAGTTCCTGGAAGGAAAGTAAATTGCTTTGGATCTAGCCCGCCTCTGTGTCGTGAGTGGGCCAATTCAGAGTGATTTACTGATCGATCTGCTAGGTTGTTCTCTTTGGCTAAACATAATGTTTGCTTGCCTTGGTGAAAAATTCCACATGCTTTCTCCTTCAGACTTTCAGGGACTATAACCTACTCACCAGGTATTCCAAGAACTATCTCAAAATGAATTTTCCAGTTGTGCATCAGATAACAGTATTTGTTGTTAGCCATGCACAGCCTCTTCTCTGAAAAATCCATTTTGAATTGAGCTAATGGCCATTCAGCTGTGAAAAGAAATACTGCATAGAGCAATGCTAGAATTGATTGGACCATGGGATATCACCACAACCTGCATAACAATAAACCAACATATTCAACAGGAAGCATCACTTAAAATCTGACCTATATTCACCACAAATTGGGGGAAGAAATCTGGGACTGTACATTCTCACTATGAGACAATACACAGAACCTTTTTTTTTAATAACTTTCTCAGAATATTTTGATTCTTTCCAAAGTGGTGCTATTTCTCTACTCGGCTGTCCCATTTTTCATCTTAAGCATTCATTTACCCAGGAATATTTTCACTTCTCTCTCTGATTTGTTTTAGCTGCAGGGAAAGATTCTTCCAATGACGTTGTGCACATTCTGAATGTTTCATTAGGTACTTCAAATACTCAATGTGTGATAAACTTTTTCAAGGAGCGTATTGCAGAAGAAAAAAATATTGATTAAACTTCTGTTTATTTCCTTTTGAATTCTGAATAATGCATTTTCTGCTTACTTTGTGATTCTCTTAAGGTGTTGTTTCACAGATTCGCTTTTGCTAACAAATCATATTTTGAGACTGACAAAGTACTCACTTTCTCTTAGTAGATCTTGTGAATGCTTGGAGCCCTTTCTATGGGTCCTGTGCTTTTGGCTGGGTTTTTGTCATTCTAATTGGGTTTCTTTCATTTTAAAGACTGAAATAAGTTTTAACTCTGAATTATGCCCTGCCTTTCTCCTTCATCATCTCTTCTGAATTGATACAGGTTCCTAGAATAATTTGTATCTTGGATTTCACAAGCTTTCATAAGTCCCTTTTGTTATGTATACACATGGAGTATATGAATACATAGAGTATATAAGACATAAATCTTAAGGAAAAGTACAGGTGAAATTAATGCTAAATATGTATTTCATTTTGAAACTGAGTCTAGGTAGTCTTAAAAGTATTTTGTAGGAATGCAAGGTCATAGCCAGAGATAATTGAAGTCAGTAGAAAACATTTTCGTTTAGGGACTAGCATTTTTTTCTACAATGTTTTAAAGGAAAAAATATTTTTTTAACATTAAACTGCTTTTACCAAACTACAGTCTAAAAGACATATTGAAAATTAAATTTTGCTTCTCACAAGAATACCTCTAAAAGTTATAGGATCTACAAAGTACATGTAGTGCAGGAGGTTATTGACAACTCTAACCCGTTGTAATATTACTGAAAAACTGCAAGACTTAAATAGCAGAATACAAAATATGGATGTGATTTAAAGAACCAGCTGAACAAATCATGTGCCTTGGAAGAACATCCTTTAACTGGCAGTGAATCAGTTTACAAATGATGCCCACTAAAGTCACACTGAAAAGTCTTAACTTAAATAGGAGAGAAGACGTGTAAATAGTGGATACAGAAATGAAATTGATGACTTAGCTTCACTTGGTCTGTCTGTCCAGGAAGGGACATTGCATTGCCCAGCAACAGCTCCTGCCTGTGTAAAACTTCAAATAAAAGGAAAGAGAAGGAAGTGAAATACTGGGGTTCATTTGAAAATATGGTGTTAAAGAAAAAAAATAGAATGTTCTACTAGAAATAGGAGCCTTGTACCAGGATTAATACACATTTGGAGAATAATATAGTCTTTAAAAGCATTTTATAAGGGATTTTTAATTTTGAAACCTAGATTCTAAAGAAACTAAATGAAAGAGCAAATAAAATATACTGTTCTGGTAGTTTCTGTATCGATTTTTCATCAATATGTCCACAAATTGGAGAAATATTTGATTCAATTTTCCAGTATTGAATAGTGTAGTGAACTAGTCTTTTTAGAAGAAATAATCAGACTGTTGCCATGAAAACCTCATTTAGCAATAATTATCTTATTTAGTCAGAAATTAAATAGCCTTAGTACTAGGACTTAGATTTAAATTACTTCTACTCTTGCCTACCAGTTGTCTTCCAAAATACCATTGTATATTCCACAGCACTTTAATATCACCTTGCATTATAATAAAACAATACTTTATGCTTTCTACCTCCATCTTAATTACGTGTATGTAGAAAACCTTCAAAGAAACTTCCAGCAAAAACGTGGTTGTTACCACGGAGATGAACTCCAGTTTTCCAGCTGCTATGCTTCTAAAAGTAACTACTCACATAAACAACCCACTAGACATGGAACAACGAGAAAAGCCCAAAGAGTGTAAGTGACCCAGCAGTGTGTGTGAAGTCTTCTTTAACACACAGCAGGATGGAGGAATGGCAATAGCATATAATTACATTTTCCATATTTTCCGTTTCCATATATTGTGTTTACCAAGTTGTGAAGAAGAAAACGTTTACACGGTTCTCAACTGTAAATTATACTTCTATTTTAGTTCTACCTGATGTGATAAACTTCTCTGTGAAACAAATATGCAAATGCTACATTAAAAAATACTAAGATGTGTTATGGTGTTATGAAAAATATGAAAAATAATATTTTTTATATTGTGAGATCCCACTGATTTTACGCTGAAAATTATTGTAATTTTTAAAGTCCATTTTGACAGGGAAAAGCCTGCAGCATGGATTTCAGTAATGTTATCTGGAAAACCTAAGCATCTTTTCAATAACATGCATATTTTGTATGTACATTATTGACTTCAGAGTGAGTTACAAATTTGAAACATCTAAATCTGTTTGGGACTCTGACTATGGGATAAGTTTACCTTGTTAATATAGATGTCACAATAAGTTTGAAAATATGAAGTATTGACATTGAAGGAGGAAATTTGACTGAATTAGGAAATAGAACTGGTTAACCATGTTTATGCCAGGTTTAAGCCATTTCCAAATGGTGTAAGGAAAAATGGAACATTGTCATTAAATTTAAATAATACTCATTGTAGAGTGTAATGCTGTTTGACTCCCTCTTAGCAGCCAAGAGTTAATTTTTCCAGTTACAGTAAATAAAAGAATCAAATGTCTTATTTCTGCTGACAGCTTTCAGGCTTCCCCTCTTCCATCTCTGTCAGACAGTCTCTGAAGGAAAAAGACTTGCAAAGACCTTGCCTTACAAATGCCTTTGTTATCTCAAGCAATGGCATGCATGAGGCTGTCTAAGAAAGGAGAGACCACTCCTCTCTGGATGGTGGAATTGGATTACCTTCATCTTAAAATGAGAGTTTTTCAGGGGAAATAAAAAATAATCAAACCAATTGAAAGGAAGGCATAGAGGGAATGACAAGAGATGAAATTAGGAGTGATCCTTAAAACAGTGTAACTTCCTCTAAGATTGCAAGGTTTGTTTTTTCCCTTTTTTACAATCTTGATATGGCACACCATAGTTGACAGTCAGGAGCAAGAAACACCTGGAGGCCAAGTCTTTGGGTGCTGAAAATGACCTTACTGAGGGGCTAATGGAGAAGGCTAAAAAATCCTGTGGTGGATGAGTACTTCTGGAGATTTACTGCTTTTCAGTTGTGCTAGGTCAAATTTGGAACCATCAGTTAAACCGTAAGTCTTGATTAATGGAAAGTTTTGATGATCTTGTACTTTGGCACAAACATGGTTTAATATTTCTTCAAAAGTCCTTAATTCACCGACTTTACTTCAATGAAACTGTCTAAGAGAAGGTCTTATTGTTCACAAATGATAACGCCCTTCTGAGTTTTGTTAATGTTCATTTGCAAGGAGTGTTCATAAAACTCAATCGATGAAGACTGCATTAGGTGAGACACTGAAGGGATTAGGGGAACAGGGGGAAGTATGTTTAGCACAGCTTATCTGGGAGGCAAAAAGCAGCTTAGTAGTGCTGATGTACTTTTTCCACTCTCCCGAAGTTGTTTGAGACCAATAGCTGTGGACAGAAGTTCAACAAGAGGCCAACATTTAGCTGTGCCTCAGTGGAAAAACCCAGGTCCACTCATCCTGATTGCATTATAAGTGGCTTTCTACAAGGTAAGCTGAGTCTGCTATGCACTGTTTCCTGTACTGTGTTCTGGGAGGATGGAGGCTGTCATTTAAGTGCTTAATACTGCATCCAGAATATGCCGAAGCTAAACTTAGCAATGCCAATTTGAACTCTTGGGTTTGGTTTGTTTGGTGTTTTTTACTGGCAAGAAAGAAAAACATACAGGGGTAAAAATGTGTACCTTAAAAATAGTATTGCATTTGTAGAATCAGAGTCTATTTTATAAACAATGTAATGGAATTTCTGAAAATGTTATATTCATCTCCAAAGACAAAATTTAGAATATTTTATGCAGCAGAAATAAAACGCACACTTGTAGTATGTTTTACATTTTGTGATTGCTTTGAAGGAACATCTGTTCTGTGAGGACTACTCAAACTTTTTAGATGTCCTATTAAAATCTTAGAGACTCTGAAGCATGCTGTTCTTGAGCCAAAGAATGGGGTGAGGGAGGAAGGACACGTTGCCTCTTTTGGCACCATGTTAGTGTCCAATGGCACTTGGGAAAAGTGTGTCCTGATAATAAAGTCACTGAATAGTTGGAAGAGGTATGACTTCAATGTAAGGAAACCGATGGACAGGTAGATCCGTTCTGCCATTAAGATATAGTTTCAAAAGTTGCATACTCTTCTGGCAGCCTGGAGGACAGAGTAAAGTGCTAATACAAGGAGAAAGGAAAGAAAGTGCTTTAGACTGTCATTTTACCTTTAAGCAAAATTTGTCACACTAACTGCTTTTGGGACAGAAGTCAATAGGTTTTTTTTAAAAAACCAAACAAACGTGTGCAGTACAACAGAACATAGTACATATAAAGTTGCTATTACCTCTGTCAAAACCTATGCCCTTCAGCCAGGGAAAGACAAACAGGAGTCTGGAAAGATCCCCAAGGTTCTAAAAAGTCTCCTACAGCTACAGTCACATCTATACTGGGAAATTCTGCCAGTAAACAGGTAACAACAGCATGAGCTATTTAGATGTTGTATTTGATTTCTCTTCTTGTTAAATCTGTCCTCCTCAAGAGAAATTCTGTCAGCAGATTGCTGTGCCTCCCATACCTTCACCTAGTTCACTGTCAGGTAGAAACACTTCACCTTGAAGAATTCAGGGCATTCTAACCCAAGGCGTGACAGTTCCTTTTCCTGTTACGATCTTACGACATATCATCTAGGCCTTTCCTCCCATGGTCCCCTATGACCGCCCTTTGGCCTCACTCTTCTCCCAAAGGCAGATCCTAAGCAACTCAAAGTGTTCCCATCTCCATTTCAGAAACAAGGTGCATGGTTTCTACAGCATTTCAGTTACTAAACCACTGTGTATTAGTTTGTAAATGAGAAGCTTGAAGGGGATGAAAATATGCAACTATTTCAGGTTCTATCAGACACTTGACAACTAGCTCTGCACCCTGTGAATTGGGGCTTCTAAATTTTTTAAAAACAGCTTGGCAGCATTAGGAAGTAGTAATAATACAATTGTGCACTTGCAAATCTTTCAAGTATGGAGCTTTCCTCATCTGAGTGTCTTAAGGATGGAAACACTAAAATAGCAGAGCTTTGAAGGGAAATGGACAGCTCCATACTGATATGTGTCTGTGCCCGAGTGGTTTCAACAGGGATGATCGTTGTGCAGAGGGAGAACTGAGTCCTACAGAAAGGTGTTTCTAAACAGTGTAAAAAACAAGAGCTAGCATGTCCCAAGATACCAGAACAGTGTTGATGGATACATTCAACCTGTCAACCCCTAATGCTGTTTGTGTGTACAAAGTATTTTTGTGAGTACAAGTGAATCACTGGGAGATCTGGCTGATAGTAATGCTGTTTTTATGGACCTTATCTGCTGATCCACAAATGTGGAATATGACATTGTTATAAAGCAAAAAGATTAAAACGTTAAGTGGAAAGAATAAATATAAAGCTGAAAGCAAGCTGCAACAGCTGTAGACAGAAGTTACACAAGTCTTTCATTTAGTGTGCTTGGCTGAGGGTGACTTTAAAGAATGCCTTAGAGTGCCAGGCATCCATCATATATTGTGATGCAGCTCTGGCAGAGTCAAAAATGGGTAATCATTGCAATTGTCTGCTGTACTTGGCTCAAGCACACATAGCAAATGATTTGCAAAAGCCCATTTTAAATTTGTGTTCTGATGCAGTATATCATTAGACACAAGCAATAACATACTAACAATACCCAGATACATTAACACTAACAGTCAAAGCTTATGAAAAGTGGTCTTACTTAAATTTCATATTTTAAAAAATTTGACTGTGAGCTTTTTGCTTAACCTTATACCATATTTGAACTCAGCACCGTTATTCTAAGTGGCAGAGATAGTGATCTGACTGTTGTCTCAGTTTGGGTGGATGGCTTGGCTGCTTTGAAATATATTTCCTAGGCAGCTCGAGTGTAAACATTTCCACAGATGTGTAGATTTTGTGGGTGTCTTTGCAGAATTTGTCTTTGCTGCCTGAAAATGACAAACTACCCTGTTGCACTTCTCATTACATCTCCGGGCTGGGCTACTTTCTTCAGGAAGCATTTCTTTTGATCTTGCCTCCTTTGCTATGTCAGAATTATGACCTGTACATAAGTTTTCCTTTTGTATTCCTGAAAGTGGATTTATTATTAACAATGGATTTGCTTTGCTTAAATCTTCCTCACAAAATATTATCTGTAGGAAATAGTAATGAAAAATGTTCAGTCATTTCCCATGAAATTGCCAACAACATTAATATAGCATTTGATTATATGATCCACATATTTTCTTCATTAACAAGAGGCAGCCTTCTTCTTGCCATGCAATCTGGTTTACTACGCACACGTACATAGATCTATTAATTTGTGACAGGCTTACAGTTTGAAAAATTATTACATTTTCTTGGTATCCATTTTGCAGATGCTTTTCAAGCACCTTAAGAAGATAAGGTGTTGTCACAGTGCCTTAATTCCAGCTTCTATTGTCTTCTAAGGCAGCACAAACGTGCAGGGAAGACTATGGGACTTGGGTCTGGCATCATGTTACTGCAGGGGGGTAGCACTACTTGCCTGCTTGCTGCAGTGCTTTAGCAGGAAAATGACATGCTGAGAGGAAGCACAACTGATTCTAAAGACAAATCTACACAACGGGCTTCCATGGACGTGAAAATGCTGGTCACTACAAGAATCTGCTTCGTGGCCCTTACTGACGCTCTTGCATTAGCTTTTCAAAGATCAGCAGTCCTGAAACACGTCTGCAACCACACTGGGGTGCCAGAAAACCTTAGGATAGCTGTAAAGGCACGAGTTCTAGTACCTGCAAGCAAGGCTTCCAGGGTCAAGAATTTTTATAGCTATAACTAGCTACAGTGTAAGGGACAAACAGAAACACATCCAGAAACACAAATAATATCCCGTTTCTCTAAATAAATAATTAGGGAGAAAATGAAATATTACATTTTTAAAACGAGGAATGGAAAGAATGATTGCTGGGAGGGTGAGCAAGGAGCAGAGTTGTAATTACTCAGCTTTCATCCCAAATCTCGAGCGAGGTGCGAGGGAACAAACGCGGTTCCCCGCCGCCACCGGGGGGCGCTCCTCTCCCGAGTACTCCAGGAAAAGGCACAGGCTGCGCGTTCCACAAACTGTCCTGGGGAGATGCCAGCACGAGCCTGGCTCTACTGAAAGAGGTTTCTAGAAGCAAATTTTAAAAGATAAGAATATTTCGGTAGCTAAATTTTAGTCACGCTCCTTGAAATCTTGAATCTTTGACTATTTTAAATTCAATTTAAAAATTAATTTAGAAATGGCTGTGTCTTAGGGAACTGGAATGTTTAATGTATTCTCCTTGATTTCAGTTAATGAAGATTATTATTAAATATCTTATTCCTGCTTAGACCTCACAGATACTCTCATAAGACTGTCATGTTTTTAATCTTCATTGTCAGTTTGTAACCATTAACCTAACATTAGTTAATACTTCCCTATTTATTATCCATATAGTTTTGAAGAAATTTATAATTTAATACTCTTTGAATTAAAGGAACAAAAGATAAAAGCTTTCCAAATGTTCAGAGCATATATATTGTTAACCACTACCATTCTTTAGACCTTTAACCCAAACATGTATTTCATTCCCTGCGAGTGCATTGGCATTGTATAAAGGACAAAACAACTTCATTTCCAGCTGTGTAAAGCAGTTGGCTAGTGAGTACATCTGAATAGGATCAGAGAAATGGAGAAATGAAAAAAAAAAAGGGAAATACCTGCTATTCAAAAAGTAAAAACATTTTTCAAAAGGGAGTAGTGGCACTATAAGACACAAATCTGTTATAAATCAAAACCCCAAAGACTTCACCATTTACCTTTCAGTTTTGTTTACTGTAACCTCTTAAAAACCTCACTCCAAAAATCTGATAAAGGATTAGAACAATGGGCATTTTAATCAATATATACACACACTTTTTCAGATTGGCAAAACCACTTTGAACAAGTTATGGAAAGGACAATTATATTTTAAATACAAATTATTATTAAGAAAAAAGCATTCACTTTGCTCTGTGAATAACACTCTGTCTTTTTATATTATCTGTGTACATGGCCTAGGATCAGGAATAATCAGATTCAAACACAGTTTCAAGGCTTTAGTGATTAGTACAGAGTTCTGGCATTCATAATGTGACTTGGTATACATTGACCAATGCAGCCTATTCATTTAATGTGAAACCTATAATTTGCTTCTGTTGTTCTAATTCTGTGCACCATTTTCAGAACAATCCCTGAGAGGCGGTATCAAGATGACTTCCTGTGCACAAGTTTTATGACACTGTCTAAAAAATGTCTGTGCCATGTCTCAAAATATTACCTATCACATGGCTTCTGTTTTGGTCTCAGAACTACGGTCTATCTTGGAGCTAATTGTCGTACTGCCGAGATAGTATGACAGGCTGATGTCAAAAATCAGAAAGCTCTATGTCATTCACTCATTGCTGGTTTTCAAACTTCTCTTGGTGCGTGATTCCCTCCCTCTTCCAGCAGTACTTTAGCTGAAGATGTAATTGTTTATTGTGAGTCTCTCTCAAAAACAAAGGTCTGACTAACCCCAGTATTATGACTCTGATATGTGGTCACCAATAGAAAAAGTTACAGAGTGACGAAGAATGGGGACATTCCTCCACCTTGATTAAAAGAAAGTCTTCTATCATGTGGCTAGAACTGTTCCTGTTCTGTAACTCTGAATCTGAGAGAGACCTTGTTATTAGAATTAGGTGATTCTTTGATTGAGATGAAAAGTCAATGTCCTAAAACCATTTGTAGAATCCTAACTTTAAAAAGGATGGGTTTTTTTACTGTCAGTGTTTTAATTGCCTTTAATTGAAACATTAATTTTAATTTACTGTCAAATTGCATCTGCTGGTATCTCTAAATTACTTTTTTATTGTCTAAACACTTTATGTTGCTATTCTGTCCTATGGGCTACTTAAGAAGCCAGATGGTTAGAAATTTCCAGGTCTTTGACCAGGCTCTGTGACAAAGCTACATTGTCTCAACTTGTTATGGTGTCCTTTGGGCTTTAGACATACCTGGCCCACAGAGGCTAGGACTCTGAGAAACTTAGTCTTTGAAATATAGAAACCATAAATTGCAGCCAATTAATTATGATGGAAACTACGTTTTAGTAGGTCAGCTAAATTTTGACAAAATGAAATCTTTCAGTTTAGTTGGATAAAGTGGTAAATTTTGCTACTTGAAAATGCCCACTGTATAAGCAGAATTAGCATCCTACAGGAAGAAATTATTTTGCAGTAACACATTTTAATTGTTTAGCTGGATTATTTGTTAATTGGAGTGCCATGGAACTGGAGCTCCTTTCCTGTTTTCCTTAGGTTATTTTCTGGTGGCTTGGAGTGTCTTTTTTTGGTTGTGGGGTTTTTGTTTGTTTGTTTGTTTTAGAACTTTTTTTCCTGATTTTCAATATATTAAAGGTGATGAAAAAATCAAAATAGTTACAAGAATGATCACATGGAAAAATACTTAGTTCCTAGATGTCCTGATTAAGACAAGCTGCCAACTGTGAAACACTGCTGCCAATTCAAAATGTCCAGTTCAATATAGAGAGATTAGGCTGGAAACTGCAATAATATATAAATTACTACCAATCTACTCCCAACAGCTTCATCAGTCCTGGTAATCTGGAAGGCCAACTCCACTCTACAGCAGTGTTGTTGTTGTTCCACATCAATTTTCCACTTCTGAAATAGACCATATATGGGATTATTAAGATAAAATACAGCCAAAGCAGTTAACTGAAGAAAATGAGAGAAAAAGGGGGAGAGGAAAAAAGATGAAAAGGAGTAGGTAATAAAGAGAAACTACATATCTGTATTCTGAAAATCACAGAAAAGGAAATGAATTGGAATGAAGTGATTTTGAAAGACAGGAAGTGACAGAAAGACAAAAAAGGTGTTAGTGCTTTTAATAAATGAAATTTCTGTGAAGAAATGTGTAATTGAAAGGCTTTTTTTCCTGCACTAAATTTGATATTTTCTTACTTAGAAATTGGGTAGAAATGTGCAGAGGCTCTTCTGAGTTATATCCTAAAAAGTCTATCTTATTTTTTTTGCAAGATTTATGATCAATTTAACTTACTTTTAAATTATACAGAAGGTTTAATGATTACAGCACATTCATAAGAAAAAAAGAAATGTCATTTCAGAGACCTAGACTTTACATGGAGGTTATTTCTAAAGAAATTGTCCTTAATTGCGTCGCCTCCTCTCACTTCTGAATGAATCGGTAACAAGGTAAGACGTACAGCATGTGTAACAGCGCCTACAGGCCCAAAACAAATTAACGTAATGGGCACAGATGTGTACTCCTGTCAAATTATGTATTTGATTAGGAATGGACTTGGCTTCAACTGTAAATGTGGTTTTGCAGAAGAAAAATAAGCCAGTTAACCCATGTAATTCTGAAATGTCTTACACAGGTCTTAGAAAGAGATCCAAAGAATAGATACGGTTTGTGATTGACCCGCAAAACGGACTAAGATTCCTCTTCTGTTCTAATACAGATTCCTTTAAAGCTTACACTTTGCTCCAAAACCTAACATGTTAACTAAGCAAAGCTTGACTTTCCTAGCAACATTCTTTTGACTATGTGCAGTCCTCCAGATTAACATCAAATTGGGTGGGAATGTTAATCTGCTGGAGGGTTGCAAGGCTCTGCAGAGGGATCTGGACAGGCTGGATCAACGAGCTGAGGCCAATTGTCTGAGGCTCAACAAGGCCAAGTACTGGGTCCTGCACTTCAGCCACAACCCCATGCAGCACTGCAGGCTTGGGGAAGAGCAGCTGGAAAGATGCCTGTTGGAAAAAGACCGGGGGTGCTGGTTGACCAGCAGTGTGCCCAGGTGGCCAAGAAAGCCAATGGCATCCTGGCTTGTATCAGAAATAATGGCATCAGATTGTATCAGCAGGACCAGGGCAGGGATTGTCCCCCTGTACATGGCACTGGTGATGCCACACCTCAAATCCTGTGTTCAGTTCTGGGCCGCTCACACAGGAGGGACATTGGGATGCTGGAGCAGGTTCAGAGAAGGGCAACGGAACTGGTGAAGGGTTTGGAGCACAAGTCTTATGAGGAGCAGCTGAGGGAGCTGGGGTTGTTCAGCCTGGAGAAGAGGCAGCTCAGGGGAAACCTTATTGCTCCTCTCTGAAAGGAGGCTGTAGCCAGGTGGGTGCTGCTCACTTCTCCCAGGTGACAAGAAGAAACAGTTTCAAGCTGCACCAGGGGAGGTTTAGACTGGATATTAGGAAAAATTTCTTCAAGGAAAGGGTTTTCAAGCGCTGGAACAGGCTACGTAGGGAAGTGGTTGAGTCACCATCCCTGGAGGTATTTAAAAAACATGTAGATGTGGCACTTATGACCATGGTTTGGGATGGGCTTGGCAGTGCTGGGTTAATGGTTGGACTTGATCATCTTAAATGTCTTTTCTATCCTGAATGATTCTATGATTCTATAGTCAAGAGAGATGCTTTAGGTGGAGGAGGCATGGTGGGTTCAACCAAACTCTAAATTATATGACTGTCTCTAGCTAGTTCCATAGGTTAATTCATCGGCCTACAGTTAGTCACTGAAGTACTGCATGTAAAGCTGTCATCACTATAAAATACAGGATCCTTGTGGGGGAAGGCCTTTGCTCAGGTACTGACAGAAGAAAGGGGCAAGGTGGTTCTATTTTGATCAGCTTAGCTTTTGCTTTTGTGAAGAGCAAAAGCTGGTTCCCTTTTAAGTTGTAAAGACTTACATCTTTCAGAGATGTGATGTTAGGACAAATTTGTAGCTACCCATCTTTGATGTCTAAAAACATGAGCCTTGTTTCTTTCACTTGTCACGTAAAACATTTTGCTAAAGGATAGCTTTTTCATAAATGACACCTTATCATGAATATTTTTAGACATTATTAGAATTATTTAGATTTTATTAAATCCTCCGTAACAATCTCAGCGTCAATGAATACATGAGAAGTGTTTCATAATATGTGCTCTATTAAGAAGATAGAGCTTGATAGGATGTTCGATATGTAGTAACCAATATATGTCCAATATATGTCCAGTATAAACAAGATATGTTATATTGTTTCCAATGCTTTGGATATCGTGCCTAAAACATTTTACAGGAAAACATTAGTTTCTCAATAAATAAGATTCAAAAAATCCTGAAATAGGAACTAATACAAAGCAGAACATTTCTATATTGGATAAATTGGATTAAAAATTGTTTTAAATATTTGAGTAAACCCTGCCATTTTGATTAGTGTTTTGGCAAAACAGAAAAAAACTAACCCCAGTTTTGCACAAAAAAACCCAAAAAAAAGCAAAGTCATGTAAAATGTTAAAAACCCATGAAAAAAGTCTCAAGGTTAGAAATTTGTCATTAAATAATTTTCTTGCTTGCTACATTGTG
Organism: Mohoua ochrocephala; assembly: GCA_013398855.1. Classification (NCBI taxonomy): domain Eukaryota; kingdom Metazoa; phylum Chordata; class Aves; order Passeriformes; family Acanthizidae; genus Mohoua; species Mohoua ochrocephala. The sequence goes on along the minus strand of VZTA01006907.1, from coordinate 33,206 downwards.
TATAGAGCTATTGTTAAGAGAGACATTCAAGAATTTCCAGAACCCTGTCTCTTCAAAATAAGATGTAAGAGCAGACAATGGCTGGTGGTCAGGGAGAGTAAATATTAGGAAGGAGATTAATTAGCATGCCAAAAGAACTTTACTAAGATGAGGAGGCTACAATGGGGCTGAAAATCTCCAGCTGTGCAGAACTCTCAGGAAGGAGGAAAAAGTGGTGAATGAAGAATCAAAAAGGGTCTCCTACCTGTTTAATCAACCGCAATGATTAGAATAATTAATGTTTTTTCAAACTGTGTTGCAGAGACATTTCTTAAAAGATGCTGGTGATCTACATAGTAAATAAAAACAGGAGAGCGTGTTTCAGAGGGAAAATTTAAAAACCCCCAAACTCTTCTGCTATGTAATGTGCATTTTTTTTCATGTTATTTTCATTCTTATACAAAAGAATGAACAGCTAAAAGTTTAATTGCATAGTTCATCTTCTAGTTTTGTCTGCACTAGAATTACTTGCCCGGGTAAGTTATACAAGTGAATTTGCAAAATTATTCTTATAATTTACTTCAGGCTTGAAAATCCATAGTGAAATACAGTCACTCAACCCAAATATAACCTTCAGATTTTTTATGGATCTACTGAGAACAGTCAGATGAGAAGACTTCCCAATTTATAATGAATAAACTGCATCTAAAAGAATTGATATGTAGAGAGAGAAGACTGTCCTTGGCATCAAGACACTGCTTATTATTGTGTTGTAAATTTTAACATACAGTTTAAATTGTTCACTGTACAAGAAAAGAATTTTGAATTTTTGAACATCAGCAAATACAAAAATTCATTGCATGCTTTTCTAGAGATATAAACTTAACTCTGACAATGCTAACTTAAAATATTCAGTAGTCAAAGTGAAAAATTAAGATTTTAGACAAAGTATTTTTCTTGAATGGGCTTGGTCAAACCTGAGTTGCTGAGGTTGGTTGGGGAAGTTCTGCAGTTTGTATTACATAAAAAGCCAGATCCTTCTGTGTTTAGCACCTTTGGATGAAGAAGAAATTCTCCTATTTTTGAAGGCCTGAGTTCCAGGGTTTATCTTTGTGAATTCCTGATGCATCTGCTGTGGTTGTTGGGGCTGTATAGAATGCCAGAAAGATTAGATGCGGCGTCAGGCAGAGATGTCACACCATTAAGATGTTTCCTCTTTCAGTTGTAAGCTTGTGAGGGCTTTGCTTAGACCTGTCTTGAGTTGCTCTTCTGCCTCAGATCATGGATAGGTGCACATAACAATGCCTTATTCTGAAACATATGTAAGCTGTCCATAAAAACAGATGGATGTGTCCTTAGTGCTGACCATCTCGGTGACCATGCCCTGTGGATCCTTGTGGTTTCTGCCATTTTGACAGTACTTGTGTTAGCAGAGATCCACAGGTGTTTGGCAATCTAATCAAATTAATGAAGAATGAGAAATATGAGCACCTTGGAGCATTTACCCTACAGGAAAAATATTAAGGATTAAATTGCAGTAATAGCAGAAGAATAGGGAAAGCCATAGAAGACAAATACACTCAGTCTTGAAGTCTGGAGTGGCCTGAAGTAGAAGATGAAAGTCAGAGAAGAATGAGAGATGAATACTTCAAAGCAGTTCAAGACACAACTAGCAAAAGTCAAGGAGAAGTTGAGATGCAGCTAGCAAAAGACATCAAGGTTAATAAGAAATCATTGCAAACATAGTAAGTATTAGTATAAAGAAGATGAAAGAAAGTGTCCCATTGTGGAGGAAGAATGTAGTAAAGGGAGAAATGGAAAAAACAATAATTTAAAACCTATGTACCAATCATTAAAGGCATGCAGTTGGTTTGCTCAGTCATCACAGCAATGGCAAGGAAAAAAAAGGGCTTAGATAAGACTTTGTCTGTAATGAATCCATTTCATAATTTTTGTAAAAATGTGATTGTTGTAATCATCTCATGAACTCTGCCCCTGAATATTCACAGAATTGTTTGAAAGGGTCTCAGAATTGTTAGTCATTGCTTTTGAGAAACTGTAGAGAACAAGCAGGTGCCAGATGACTGTAAAAAACCAAAGCAAATTAAAGGGTTTCTTTAAAAAAGGGACTTTGAAAAGAGTGGGTTGAAAAAGGGTCAGGAAATGAAACTCTTGTCGTTCTACTCTCAATTTCTGGAAAATACAGGGACAGGTAATTCAGCACACTGCATCTAAATGTCTGGAAGATACCAAAGAAGATGCAAATCCCATCAAGCCAAAATCATTTATGCTTATGAAGTAAACCTTCTGGTCTGTTCAGTGGTGTTCTAGTGTTCCAGATATTGATAATGAAAAAACCCACAAAGCCCAAATTTAAAGATTCAGTGGGATAATGAAGCGATCAGAGATCTCAAAACCATGGTGTAAGATTAAAAGAACAGGGTAAAAATATGGTAATAAACATATCACAGGGACGAAACACAGAGTAGAGTTACAATAATTTCCAATACGGGAAGGACTGCTGATCAGAGGAAAAGAGTAATTTGTTCTTCATGTTTTTAGTGAATAGGATTCACCATAAGTTATAAGCTTAAATTGCAGCAAGATCAACTTGTTTCAGGTTTTGGAAACCTCTTCTAAAGTTAGACCAGTAAAACTCACTGGCACAGGTCAGTGTGGAGTTTCTATCACTGACAGACTCCTCCGATGGTGATTCTCGAAGCAGATTTGGATCGACATCTGCCAGCAGTGACAAGGTATACTTGGCTTTGCTTGTGGGCAGTGGGATACCTAGATGTTCCCTTGGGATTCCCTTCAACATAAGTTTATTCAAATATAATAACACAGCCCTTGCAGTTAAAATAGTTTTAAAAGTTGAATTCCATACTTTATTGCCTTAAGTGAACAGATTCTTCATTTGCAGGAAGTGAGTAAAGCACTTTTGTGACACAGTGTTCAGGGCATAAATTTCCTTGCATTTCCTAATAATTTCTCAGCATGTCCCTTCTGTTCAATCAGTAACCCGTGCATACAAACTTTTCTTCCAATACATATCTTCATGCGTATGTTACATAATTCCAATGCTCTTTCATATAACGTACAGATGTGTACACAAAATACATATTTAAATGTATACTCCCTCTTTTTTTCTCCTTCCATCCTTTTCCTTGTGCAACAACCATATTGCTCACACCAGTAGTGTAACTTACAAGTATGCTACCAGCTACACCATCTTCATTGCTACCTCCCTGTAGGCTCCATCAGCTAGTCAAAGGTAAAGACACCTGAACAGGTATGATTCTCAATTAGTAAGTCTTAATATTAAAATATTTATGTTACCAAAAATTTGAAAAATAGATCATATTTTGGAATCGAGAAGAAAGAATTTTTTGTTAATAACAACAACACTTCTTGACTGGACAATGATGAAGAGCTATGAGGCAGAGTTCCTAAACGCTCGGTTTAAAATTATGTTCCTGTTATCATTAGTATTATTTTCTTATGACTGCTGCAGTAACAGATTCCCTGTCACATCTTAAAGATGCTATTGTTAAACACATCAGTATGTAACAATACAGTTACATTTTCTGTAAGAAATGTATGTACATTTAAAATAAAGAATATTTCTCAAGATACATAAGTTCAATCTTTGAAGAGAAGTGAAATTATTGAGAAAAAAAAGAGAAAACTTCTTAGTTTTGTATCTTCAAAATGCCATTTCAATCAAGTATCATTGTGTGCTTGAATAAATGGAATTACCAACTTGTGTAAAGTCCTTGATCAGAATGAGGCTCTTAAACCAATTATGTGGAGATCAGAGTGCTTAAAATTATAAGGAATACATTTAGAATTATTAAAGGCTTCAAATAGCTTGGTTCAGGCAAAATTACATATAATTGATCATTAGTATGTGTTGTCAGTAGAAACTGCAGTCATAGGTGTTGAAGATCACTTTTTAGACAAATTGCAGTGAAACTTTTGTGAAACTCAAACCATAAGAGATTTCCCTTTTCTAAGGATTTTTACTGAATGCAAATCCTAGCCACTTTTATTCCTCTTCTCCAAGTATGGAAAGATGAACAATAACTTAAAAGTCCTAACTAATATTATCTGGATGAAATTGCCAAACACAGATGAAGCAGACCAAAACCAAAATAGGTTACCTTGATTGCTGGGAAGTGAAAACACAAATTCAGGAACTGGGATGCTGTTAAAAAAGTTTAAATAAGTAATTCTTTTAAAAAAAATCATTAGCTTTATAGAGAAATTTCTTCCTTGCCAAAGGGCAAAGCAATTTGTAGGAAATTAACATTAAGACTGACAAATACAAACTGGATTGTCAGAGAATGATTCTATAAAGGACTGACTCTATAACCCACCCTGAGAATAACATGACTGTTTTATTGATTCTTATTTAGCCTCTGTGCAGTCCCTCTATCCCTTTCCTTTGAATTTTATGATTCATTTATTACAGAATATAATATCATTCTGGATAGGTAGCATTTTTAGAGTCAGGCACATAAATCCTAATCTGGCAATCATCCTCTCTGTCTGTCATATGGGTGACAGGATTTTCATTGATTTTAGTGAGACAAGTTTAGGAACAAAATGCCATGTATTATGTAGTGCACGATGTAGGTTATTGGATTTAATTAATACTTTACTATCTGTCTGTAGTTACAGTCTGTGACCAAAATCAAAACTTGCTAAAATCAGTGGCAATTCATAGTCACTTCTCTTTTTGCATGAAGAGGCACTTTTCTACTATCAGAGACTCTCTTGATGGACTTGACCCTAGTTCCAAGTCTGACAGTAACTCATAATTTACCACAGAGAATACTTTCAGCAGCTACACTGGGAGTGTTGTGTTCTTAACATACTTGGCAACCTCGTGGTGGGTTAGTCTTGGCTAACAGCCAAACGTTCACCCAACTGCTCACAGCCCCTCTCCCCAGTAGGACAACTACAGGAATACATGGAGTGAGAGAGCTCATGGGTTGACATAAAAACAGGAATACTGTTTACCAATTACTGTTGCAGACAAAACAAACTTTACTGGGAGAAGATTAATTTATCGCCAATTACAATAAAAATGTAATAGCTAGTTTGAGCAGTGGTAAAGAAGAAGACACACATTAAACCAGCAGCTTTTCTCCCTTCTTTTCCCAGGCTGAGCTTCATTCCAGACTCCTCTCCCCCTGACCGGCACAGGGAGAATTGAGGGCACGTACAGTCAGTAAAGAACAATTTCTGTTTGCTGCTCGTTCCTTCTCACACTTTTCCTCTGCTCTGGCTGGGCTTTTCCATGGGCTGCAGTTCTGCAGGAAAATGTGCTCTGGTCTGGACTTGCCACAGTTTCCTTGGGTATATGCGTTTGCTCTGGCACGGGTCTTCCAGGGTCTGCAGTGCTCTGCCATGAAGAGCACCTTCTCATCTCTCTCCGACCTCCGTGTTCCCTGTTGTTTCTCGCCGTTTCTGTTCCCACTTCCTCTCTCCGCACCGCATTTGCTGCCCTTTCTTGGCTGTGCTTTCACGGAGGCACCGCTAGCTTTGCCGAAGGGCTTAGCCGTGGCCGCGATGTCTCCACTGTGGGGCTGGCAGGAGCCAGCTGTTTCCCAAAATGAGAGAGCCCCACACCTCTTCCCACAGAGGCCACCCCGCAGTCTCTGCCCCACTCCCTCTACCGAAACCTCGCAACACGCAGCTAATACAAACCTAAAGAGCAGAGTGTTACTCAAGTCTAGGGAATAAAGCGAACATTAAAAATTAGATTAATTAGGTCAACAGGATGACAGATGGAACTTAAATTAAATATGGAGGCAGCTATTCTGGAAAGGTAATTGAACTATTTATGCACCTTGCTCAATTCTAAATTAAATTTAACTAATTCGGGAAAGCAACCAAATGTCATTGAAGGCTTTGAGTTAACATACTGTTGCTGTTTAAAAGACAAAAGCCAGAAAGAGAGGGAAGAGTGCACGATCCTTACAAAGGAGGATAACACGGGCAGGCGGCATCACAATGCGCCTCCATCAGCACTCAGGCGATCCGCGAGCTCGTGTCCCTCCTTGCCCCGAAGGCGCGGGAAGTTCTATCTTGACAGGACTGTGAGTTGTGAAGGATCGTGTCCGCCTAGGGCTTTTCGCCGATCTGACTCGGGGTGCGAGGTGCCAACGCGGCTGTAGCGAAGTTCCAGCGGCATCCACCCCCACCTGGAGGAGGCGGCGGCACAGCGCGGCTGCTGCGGGGCCAGGCGGGGCGCGGCGCGGGTGTGCCCGTGCCGGGGATGTGCCCGTGCCGGGGATGTGCCCGTGCTCCCGGCCCCG
>VZTA01006907.1:0-25814 GCA_013398855.1 Mohoua ochrocephala | reverse complement strand
GGGTGCGCGGTGTCCGGAGCGCCGTGCTTGGAGCCCGGGAGCAGCAGCCTCAGCCTGACCCGAATCTCATCAGTTACGAAACCTGCCGCTGTAAGGTGGCTCTGTCCTCAGCGGGCTTCGCCTGTGCGCCTAGCTCGGGCTGTGCTTGCTGCAAGTTGGGTGAAACACGGCCAGTTTTCAAAAGTCGTTCACATTCCTTTCAGTGGAAAAGATTTTCTTTAATCATCCAGTATCCCGTGTCCCTTGGTGTCACTTTTAGAAATCCGAATTCCAACCGTGCAAAATAATTTTCTGTTTTCTTTACTGTTTAGCCTGCTGGATTTCTTTGATTTGGTGTAAAGCATTGATTAGGTTTGCAACTTCAGAGGCAACAGGTTTCTTCTTGTTCTGCAGCTTGCTGGTGAATGTGGTTTGCTGTAGCAAACTGAAGTAAATGTCTCCAAGAAGTCTCTTATTTTTCTGAGACCTGGAGTGACTTGTGATGCGTGTATTTTCTAGCTTTATGTCTGTGTTGCATGTGGGATGCAAACTTGGCTATTTATCATAAGCAACTAGGAAAGAACTACTAAAGTTGTGGGAGAACTTATTTTACCAATAGTTTTTGTTAAACAGCATAATTCTGGTGTTTGAGAACACTTCCAATCAGTAGTCAGATATTTTTGTTTGCCTTGAATATCTTAAAAAAAAGACCTTAGGTTCATGTGAAGAATACCTGTTCAGTGTGATGTGCTTTAGGACCTGTGATTTTAGGAAAAAAAAAAGCCAAAATCTGGTGCTATAGAAATGTTCTAGGATTGAAGGCTGCTGCTAGAAAACTCCAAAATAAGTACAATAGTTATGTTTTGTAATTGGGCAAAGTCATTTATGTAAGGACTAACCTGCAAGGCTGAGGAAGCTGAGTGCTCTCTAATGCCCGCCTCCTGGGTGCCCACTGACATGTACTGTAATATTGGATATTAGCCTGATAATTTATTCTGTGACAAGTAGGTGTCCCCAAGGGTTTTAAGAGTGACTGCTTTGAGGAAGTACTGCATACTGATTCTTCTGAGGCAATTTGCAAATATGCTGGCTTATTTTTACACTGTGTAAGTTTTATAAGGCTGGTACTTCAGCGAAGAGTATGCTTTTATTTCTTATGCAGAATGCTTATGTTCTATTGATTGGTACCCTGTGTGGAATATTTATGGATGGTCCTGATACTTCACAAAACTCTCCCTTTAAAGCATGGATAGTTTTCAGTAATTTGTAACATATAACTGTAAAACCCCCCAAAATTGTGTTAATCTACCTGTACAAGAATGCATTAGAAAAATATCTTGTAAGAACACTTAGCAGTTATCATACTTAAATATAACACGGTGGAGAAGTTTTAACATCCTACATTTTTATATCTTTAATAAATTTACTTGTGTGACTGTAATTTGTTGGTTTTGAAATTGTGATTAGCAATGTACTTAGTGATTCAGATGTGGCCTCCTGTTAAGGAACAGGACAACAGCATTTGAAACATATGTAGGGGTAACTGTCTTGCAGAGTTAAAATCAAGGTATGCAAGGCCTGTGTTTGTAATTTAATTCTCTGGTCAGAGTAGGATATTTTTTGCAGGCTTTAAATACCCTACAGATGTAAGGGTGAGATGGAATTCTGGTGTGAAAAGAAGTATTTAAAGGCTTAACTTAAGACTTAACTGACAGGACTGATTAATGTGAAAGATAATGACCCTGACTTCTGGCTCATTGGCTCAGTTTCTTAAGAGTTTTAGATCACAGTGAGAAAGAACACAGTCATTCAGAAAGGGAACCCTTACAGAACCTGATAAACCAGGATATGATATTTTATTCCTAAAAAATCAAAAATCAAGCCAACCCCCAAACCTAGCTCTCTTAACATCCTCTAAACTGTCAGTTTTGTCAGTAAGTGTTATTAATGTAAGATTATTAGCTAAGATCTTTTCGGTACTTTGTACAGGGAGAACTGTAACTGACTCTTCAATTCTTTTGAAAGGTCTTGATCATTCTGACAAATCTGTTGAAAATCATGAAATAGGTCTAGGCAAGAGCTGTGCCTTAACGTGTAACAGTGGGAAACTGGATGTGTGTTAGAGGCTACCTGCATTCCCACATCTTTTTCTTGTGCAAAAATTGAGGATGGTCCTATTTTTAAATAGGAGACTTCCCATCTTAAAGATGGGGGGAGATGGGATATGTCAAAAATCAACTCCCTTAAGTTGTATGTGCAAGTCAAACATTTTGGGTTCTATACAAGGGTACGTTTACTTTTTGCCTGAAATAGCTGGGGAGGAAGAGTTTTTAACCCAGTCTTAGTGCTGCTGCAGGCCAGTTGCTGAGTAGCTGCAACTATTCATGTCTGTCACTAAAATAAGTCTCAGGGTTGATGTGTTTATTAAGGTTTTCCAAGCTGCCTGGTTAGGCTGCTTCAGCAGCCAGTGGTGTCACGATGCTGGGAGGTCCTAGCCCATGGGAATGTATCCTCTGTTTATTTCAGGCTTGGGAATTGAGGCTTTTCAGTAGATGCTGTTAGGGATATCTTCTTCATTCACATTTTGTTATACTGATAATGCTTTGTGGTAATGGTTTTATCTATGATGATTGCACTAGACATTTGATAAATACATATATATACTGCAGTTTGTCTGAAATGAAGATTATTCTTTTTGAAAAATGTGATCGAGAAATGGCATTACATTTATACTTTCCTACTTTAAACTTCCTAAATCTCATCTAGCAAACCTTCATTACTCATAATGCTGTAAATCTGGGGAGAAAATCAGAACACAGGAATAAAGGAATTATTTTTCTCTTTCTGATTACTTTCCAAATAGCGGTGATGTTTCTAATCCTAGAGCAAAACACAATGGCTTTGTCATTTAAAATCACTTTGTCTTTTTATATCATCTTTACAGTCAGTTGGACAAAATTGCATACAACCATGGTTGTCTGTTGTATCACTATCTGAAAGTCTTTCAGACTTCCTTTTCAGAAATTTTAATTTTTATTTCTTTAAAATTCAATGGAACAACATTTTATGGAGTAACTCATTTTAGTAATTTACATTTGTAAATGGTATCTTGTGCATTTGTGTTCATTAAAAAGACTGTATTTTATATGGTGAATTTTACTTGCTGCTGAAGGAGAGATTTTTGGGTTCTAACTCGCTCGTTAGTGGTTTATGCTTTTCAGAGGTCGTAATTTAGGTGATTATTTTCAAATTTAAGTTGATACATGAACTCCACAACTCAACTGTCATAGTATTACCGTGAAATAATGGGATCGGTTGATCACTGTAACCAGCTGCATCCTCCTGCAGTGTTAACTATCATCCCACCGTGTTAATACAGCTATCAGAGGTAAAGAAGGTAGAAGAAAATTGAACAGACCTTAAAACCAATCACCTATGAAGAGGAAGTTTGTGCTGGTAGTACTCCTTTTTACTCTGCTTTGCTGTGGGCTGTTCTCACACTGACCATCAAATGGATTGCCTTCTGCAAGATGTGGCAAGTTTGGGCAGCTCGTGTTGGCTTCCCAGAGGAGTCTTTTGGGAGTATTTAAAGAGTGTGTTTTTTCAACATTAGTGAAAGCTAAACCTCTGTGTTTGGAAAGGAGATAAATCAAGTATTAGGTCTCCATACCGATTCAGTAATAGCCAGCATTAATTATTCCCTTGTCTGTTTTGGAGGTTTAAGGCTTCTCAGAAACAAACACTGCCCCTCAACTAAGCTCCATGCCAAGTGTGCATTACTGTTGTGAGCAGAACATCCCTGTCCAACTGTGGATCTCTGTACAACTGAGCAAGAAGCCAAAGGCTCTTTTAAAAAGGATTCATCACAAGTTCTTTACGCTTCATTGTGGGATTACCATGTAAATATTTGGAAGGTTTTCATGCTTCCAGAGTGAAGTACCAGTAACTTTACTTGAAGAGGAGGAGGACTTCTGTTCAACAAGTTTTTTGCATTGGACAAGAAGCCCTCCCTAGGTTTTGGAAGATCCTAAATGTACTTTAGAGGAAGTCGGTATTTAGGATAGTGCAGCACTCATTGCCTTTTTTCTAACTCATGTTAACTCATTAGTTGTGAAAAAAGATTTGGTGGTCTTATTTCTCCAGTGCTTTTTATGGTTCAGAGTGAAAAACCTTATTACTAGGTATGGCAGCTCTTTTATGACATACATATGTCATGATCATGACATCAGAAGAAAATAGAATTGCAAAACATGAAAGATTAGCTTCTTCATCTTTATGTTGTCTTAAGCCTAAGTTAAACCAAGAACTTGTAGTAACATAAAGTTACTTTTGCAAATAGGGTGTTGAATCTTTTCCGTGTGCCAGTCTGTTAGCTGAAACTCACTGGCACTTCTGAAGGAGTATCAGTCACTTGTTTTCCATGACTTACTTTGTATGATCAGAGGTTTATTAATATGGTGAAGGAGGAAAAATTTTGAAGCTTAGGAGGTCTGACAGAAAGAATAAGTGTTTTGTACCTTCACCTGTAATTACTGCCTTTGAAATGAAACTAATAAGGACTTGACTGCTCTTTTTTAAACTGTAAAATATGGGAAAGTGTTAGGAATTTGTATTAGTTTTAATTAATTAAGGAAATTTAAGAAGCTATTGAATTGTTCATAACTTCTAAATGGAACATGACAAATTATAATGGGAAAGAGTAACGGAAATGTTAATTTTTCCTTTCTTCTATATTATTGACAAAGGCTTCTAATTTTTATATGTGCTTTTAATTCATTCTCAAGTACAGATTCCTTTTTTCTTTCACATGATTACTTTTCCTATGGTCTGTTTTTGCTGCCTGTTTCTAGTGACAAATATTTTTTTGTCTGAAAAGGACGAGCCTACTAATCTCACACTATTGTTAACATTGAACTCTTAAATGTCTCTTGGAAGGCATTAACTTGGAAGCTCTTTATATAGCTAACGTTTAGAAGTTAAGTAAATGGTAATGTGCTTTTCCTTAGATTGCCCTCATAATCTAAAGTAAAGCTGATAACATTGTTTCTTCTTATCTTTATCTCCTTTCTCTGAAGAATAATCTTTATTTTATATGCTGTAGGTTATTTAGAGGCTATGGATACCCAGTCTTCTCTTGTCTTTCCATTAATCTTATTGGGATTGACTCTAGCCATCTGTGCTTATTATGGTGTAGTATAAATAGCTTTGTAATACACAAATAGATGGTAACAGTAACAGAAACTGCATGGGCTATCTTGGCTTTGCAATCAGAAAGGAAAGATGTCTAAGAGGTTTTGTAAGGGGTGGCAGAATGTAGGGAGCAGTAGATTGAGCAGAAATAGAATATTTTTAGACTGACGCCATTAATTCTTTTTTCCTATCTCCTCTGTTTCTATTAATTCATAATAATTGAAGCATTTGATGTAACTATCTGCAGAAAAGAGAAATAATAGCTTGGATTGGTATGCTTGCGAGTGTTGGCCACTTTCTGAGTGTGACTCGTTCGACTGAGTGGAAGCAGTTTGTGTCGTGTCCATGTTGTCATGACTCCTGGTGTGTCTGTGTTGTCCCTCCATCCCCTCCCTTCCCCGCAATATATGCTGAAGGAAATATAACAATCTTTCAGCAGCTGGTTACTCTTTTGCAACCTGGCTTTAGACCAACTCCCATGTATTGAAGCATAAGGAAACTTTTATTCTAAAGGAGGCATTTCTATCGCATTTTTATCAGTATTGAAATAGTACTTTAGTAAAATATCTGTAGTTCTGTTTTGTGTTAATTTTTCTAATGTAGACCTTTTTAAAATTTTTGATATTGATTTTGCAGTGGTGTTTCTCCTATTTGTTTTCCTATTATCCTATTTGTCTTAACTTGACATATTTTAATGTCTTAGAGACATAGACACAGAGAGTTAATAGACATAGAGAGTTTCTTCTTCTGCATCTGTAAGTCCCACTATACTTAATGCTAAAAATCTTGCCTAATACTATGGAGTAAATGCTAGTAAATGCTAGCATGGTGGATTGTATTAAAAGTTTTTTTAATTTTCATATTTCTTGAAATTTGATTTCTGAAAAAGAAAAGTTAGTTAGCACTAGTAATATCAGTGCTCAGGGCTTCACTGGTCATTTTTACCTAATTTGAACAATCTTTAGTTATTTGTTAGATTTTTTTTTTTAATGGTTTTTCACTTTTACCGTCCCATTTCACACTGATAGATTACAGTAGGGAAAATTATGTAGGAATTAATGATGTGCCTAAAAAAGGTGCTGCAGTGCAAGGTAGCAACCTTGGACAGGACACAAGGAGAGCTAGAATGAAATGATAACCCATGACAAAGCTTTCACATTACAATGAGGATGTGATTTCACTGCTCTGTTATTATCTTTGCAAGTGGCTACTTTAACAGAACACAATAAGAGAATGGGTTTAAAGGATTTAAATCATTCAAACTTTCTGGTATTTTACCACTTCCAGAAAGTATTACCTTAATATATTGTTATTACAGACAATCCAGTGCTTGACATTTGGCTGCAGAAAATTCTTATGAACTAATTTTTTATTTTCTCATGCGATACATAATCATTGACTCAGAAGAGACTGTCAGTTTGCAGCTTGTTCAGTATCTCTCTAAAAAAGTCTGCAAGTCATCAAACAATTTTATGTATTGCTCTTACACTGGGGCCTACATGCAGCTGAAAACAAACTCCTTTGACATTTTTGAGCTTGCTCTTGATGATGAAATTCATTCCAATTGTTAAATCTTTGTAGCATAGCAGTGAGAAGTACAGAACTTACTCCTTGTTATATGGTACTGCATGTGAAAAATGATCTGTGCTTTACCAGCTATTCATTAAAACAGAGAGAAGTTATTAATATGAAGAGTGTGGGGATCTATATTTAATGATGCATATATGTTTGAGGTTTTGGCAGGGCTCATGTTGGTGACTGGAGCATCACGTGAGGAGAAAACCCAAACAGTGATGCTTACGAGTGAAATCAATCGATTGGCAGGTAAAGCAGCAGTGACAAGAATCCAGTGTAGAAAGTGCCCTTCCAGCCTTTTACAAAAGAGTAAGTTAACCACTTAGGTCAGATTTAAAAAGTCCATGTCAAGCTCTGAGAACTCTTTGTATTCATGAAGTTTAGGGCCAGAGTAGACCATTGGATTTGACAACATGCTTGCCTGTATAAAGTGGCTTATTTACTTTTATCCTGACGCATTATGTTACACCCAAAAATTCTACTTTGGCAAAAGCATTTCAGGTTTTGGGAATCTTTGTGTGCTACTGGCATAGATTAAGGTTTGCACACTAAGGCCTGCACTGTGAGGGAATTAATTAGCTGCAATATTCCCAGATTATCTAGGCAACATATTTATGCCGTCTTGCAGAAGAATGAGGAAGAATACCATTTAAATTCATATTGATCTGATCTGGAAGCATTTCCTTCTTTGGCCCAAATATGAAATGACTGGAACGAGTGCTTGATTTTTCTTATGCTAATTTGCTGTTTAAAAGGATTTCTGTTTTACCATCTTCATAGAATTTTCTTGTGTGCATTGTCAATAAAAGCCAACTGCTTTTATGTGAAAAAATCACAAATGACGTTGGAATGCAAGCCAACTCAAATCTTAAGGAAGGTAGAGAAATGGCCTCAGAATTTTCATTAAGATAATCACCAAGGTACATATTCGTTGTCTTGATCTGGTGTTCAAGTCTTTAAGCATACTAAGAATTAGGTAGGCAGTCTTGTTTCCAACATCCAGGAACAAAAAACATGAATGTGAAGAGCTCTTGCTTTCCAAAGCCAGCAAAGGGCTGTCAGATTGCTCACTGTATTGCAAATAGTGCATGATATTTCATATGTGATCTGAGTTAAGGCACACTAAGTGCATGACTATTTTTCTAAATCTTATTAAATCTAGCATTTCTCTCCTTAACTGCTAAACTGTTCAATTTTTCACACAGGTGCTTGTTTTTACAGGTGTATATATCTAACTTTACTCAGGAATTCTTGGTAGGAAGTTACAAGGTCCTGTTTTGATGAAATCTGGTACTTGGAGCATGAGTGGACAGAATTTCTTTACAAAATTAAGAAAAAAACTCAATTATGTTAGAAAAAGAGGCAGTTGGTTCCATCTGTGGTATCCACCGATACTCGTGGGTTCCTCAAAAGAAAATATCCTCTCAAAGCATGCAGGGATATGTGCCCAAAACTGCCTGGTAGTTACTGTAAGCAACGTCTTAGCCCAGTGAAGTGTAACATGATTATGAATCATGAGTTTCTCTCTGAGATCTGCGGGTGTAGTCTCGTAAAGATGGAGAGGGAGGCATATGCAGAAGTAGAATTAACTATGTAGATCTGTACTGCAGATTGAGTAATATAGACATATAAAACCTCAAAACATTTTAACGTTATTCACTGAATGCATATTTATAAACAGGGTTCTACACAGTAGTAGAACTGTGGTTTGGACAAAAGCTACCGTACCTTTCTGGCTTTGCATACTTTTTACATATGCTGAATGTTTACAATTCCTCTCTTTTTTCATTCCTGTATAAAAATGATGGTTTCTTAGGGCGTGTGAAACTATCACTTTTTTCCTCCAAGTTTTGTAGATTTGGACTGTAGCACAGTGTCTTGGTTTGAGACAAATTAGGAAGAAACGTCTGAAATGAGCGTGTCCTCTAATAGAAGGCAGGTTTCAGCAGCCCCTCCTCCACCAGGTTCAAAAAGAAATTTCTTGGAGGAAAGTGGAAAAAAACCTGTTTATTTAACAAGGAGGGTGCACGCAGGCATGAGAGAGAGGGAAAAAAAAAGACTAATGTTAGATAATAAAACCTCTCGCTGTGGAGAAGACCTGGTAGATTCAGAGTCCTTTCTGTAGGTGTGGCTCTGCTCTCTCTGGAGCTGGGATGAGTTGAGATGTTGTGTGGGTTTTAGTTTGTTTTTATGGTTTGGTTTTTTTTTCCCTTAAATGATAAATGAATGATGCCTCGTGTGTGTGAGGGCACACACACACATGCTTATGCTAACTGGTACCTCAGATCAATAAAAATGTAAAGTGATTTTATGCTGTCTATCCCTCATTCTGAGGAGCAAAGTACCTCACAGAATATAAGAAGTATTTTATAGGTCCAACCTCACCATGTCTGCAGTTTTATCTTACCATTTGATATCCCATTGATTGCCGATCGTTTTTGGATATATACTGAAAGTGACATGGGTTTAACCATGTTTGTGGTGTGCAGAATAAAATAATAATTCTGAATTCATATCTCAAGATTTGTGAGGCAGTTATCTGCAATAGTTTCAGTTCACTGACTGGAAGAACTACCTCTTTTTTTACATACCTATAAATACCACATAAGAACAAGGCAAGCATTGCTACAAACATGTAGAGATTGTCAAGAAAATGTTTGTTTGAACTCCAGCTTCTCCAAGAAAGGTGGGAGAAGTTATAAAAATAATACTTAAAGAAAATGTGAGAAACGATTCTGTGAAGCAAAGCTGATGTTTGATTCTAACAAATCAAACCAGTGCTTATCTGGTTGTAAAATGTGATAGCATCTTACATAGTTTAGGTTTTAAAAAGATCTTTCTTGTCAAACAGATATTCCTTTAGCTGGAAAATAAGGGGATCTTGAATTTTTTTACAGTTGGACTGTGGCTTTCCAGCCCAGTTTGAGTGTAGTTGGACTATTCAACAGCATGAATGTTAGGAAATCTTTTCCCTAAAATAGTATAAGTTGCTGTCAAACATTATTAATAATAGAAAGTTCATCTGGTTAGTAATATCTGTATAGTGCCGCTTTTTCTACAGATATCTATGCTTTTTTTTCTAATGCAGATAAAGGTTAGTAATTTGCACATGCTTAATTCCCACATACACAGATCCTACTCTTGCTTAGTTATATCAGAAAGATACTTTTATTACTGACGAAAAGTACTAGTTGAAGCTAAAATTTCTATAGCTGTAAAATTTCTTACAGTATTTATACAACCGAGTTAAAATATGTCCATGGGCATCATTCATTTATACTGCAATGAAACAAATTTAAGCTTGAAAATGAAGTAGATGTGTTTTCAGATTTGACAAATGAATTTTTCAGTTGTTTTAACTTAGGTAGCTGTAGCCAAACAGCTTGCTCATTAGACCAAAAAACCTGCCAAGAGTAATCAAGCATAGGGATGAAACAAAAGACATTGTGATGTATTATTTTATGTCTCGTGTTTATCAAGAGAAGTGGTTGATTGAAGGAAAATGAAGGAAAAAAAAGAAAATAATCTTCATAATGCTGAATTAATTATAATTTCAAATTTGAAAAGCATCAGTGATGTGTAGTCAGCTAACCCTATATGGTCTGAATTGTTCAAGGAAGTCGTTCAAATAGTGTGTTTTTAAAGAGTTGCAGGAAGTGAAACGATTCTGCTTGAAGATTTAGGATTGTTTTCTTTTCCCCATTTATCAAATCTTCACTGTGGATTTCTCTGGGATCATGTTGTATTAGACTGGATCTGAACCTGGCTTGCAGGGAGTCTTGTCTAATCGAGGTCACAGAGGATATGTTCTCTGATGTTTGTGAGAGGTGGAAATATGCCAGTCTGCTTATTTTAAATCATTATGTGACCATTAAGTCTACAAAACAGACTTCTGGATATATTTTCCATCTTTGAAAAATGGAAGAAAAGCATACTTGAAATGGAGAACAAACTTAAGTCATCCAATAATTTTTTTTCATTAGAAAATCCTATCTAGTGGTCTAAAGTAGTATAAATACCAAGACTGGTGTGTGGAGGGGTTTTTTTTCCATTTTTTTTTTTTTTTTTTTTTTATTAGGTATAAGAGAATTCCAAGTTCGTTGCTACTTATGGAACACAATGAAAACATTGTTCTTTATTTTGTTAAGTTACTGTATTTGACTGGGGATTTTATTTTCCTTTTCAAGTAATTATTTTCCTGAATAAGTTGTTACTTGTTTTTTATTCCCCGCTGCCTCCCCTCTTCAGCAATTTGTGAAGCGTAGGTAGAAAACAATCTTTCAGTTTCACTGACCTGAATCAAAGTATTTCATTTTGGCTAATTCATCTTCAGGGATTTCTGTTTGTGTATTTAAAGCCTGTGTCTGATTCGTTTGCTGCGTTGCTTCATGGAATTGTAGGTGGGTGCCTCTGTGCTGCCTTTACATGCCCGGCTCCTACAGTGAATTGCATATTGTATGATCACTGTGCTTTCCCCTTTAGCTGAATCACATGTTGCACTGTGCAAAACAGTGCAGAAAGTCAACTAAATTGGAGGGTGACGATTATGAAGTAGAAATAAATAAAATCAGACAAGCATTAAAAAAGCTGCACAGTGCGTAGCAAGACAATATTTCTGAGGCAAGATTTTCATCCCGTATCAGAAAGGCCATTTATATAGATAATAATACTGTTAAAAACTAAAGCTGAGTAACCTATTTTGTTAGAGGTGTTAAAGCATCTGTTGCATGGCTTAATTCTGTGGGAAATCACAGGGCTGATGGCAAAGCAAAGTACTGGAATGGATTTACACAGTGGCTGTTTCTTTCACCTGGTGCTAGAGTAGATTGATCGTCTGGTGTCATTAATTCCTAGATGTCCCAAGTACGGTACAAATCTGTAGGCAGAACAAGTCAAAACCTAGTTTAGGTAAGATATACCATTGTATAATTGCAATTAAATTTTTTGAAGTCTGTATTTAATCTCAGTTCATATCATGGTATATCTTGCTTATTTCACTCGTCTTAAGTGAAGTTCTGTTATACCTGTCTCAGATTTATTTTCTTAAAAAGTTACTGAATAATTTGATATTTCTAACATTTGTATTTTTTCCTCAGCTTCATTCAGAAATCTGCTAAGCTATTTGCTATTTCCCTCCTTGACTAGGCAACACAATAGGTTGTTCATGTTTAAATATTTTCACCGAAATAAAAATAGTTTGCATCACTTTCCATTTATGATGTTCACAAGAAAATTAGAAATGAGGGTAGGATGAAATGAAAGTCAAAATTTTCTTGCTGTTATATCAGCTGTAGGGATTTGCAGCATGTACTTTCTCCATATGGAGATTTCTTTGACACTTGTCACAGTGATAAATGTCTCTGTCTATTCAACCTTTGCACCAGGTTCAAGTCCCTGGTCAATGCCATAAGCATCTCGATTGTTAGTGTTGCTTGGAGTCTCCAGGCAAGAACCAGTGATTTTATGCATTTTCTACACCAGTTTATTTTCATGTATTTGGTAGGAGAGAACTGGAAAAATGGGTAAAGAAAGAACTTCTTCCTTTTTCAACCTGGATCTAAATAATCAAGGTCACTCGTGTTTTAAACAGTTGAATGCACGAGACTCTAAACTCTGAAACTGAAGGTCAAC
The DNA here is from genome assembly GCA_013398855.1 of Mohoua ochrocephala. NCBI lineage: Eukaryota > Metazoa > Chordata > Aves > Passeriformes > Acanthizidae > Mohoua > Mohoua ochrocephala. The sequence continues at coordinate 13,439 of VZTA01006907.1, read as the reverse complement.
AGCACCAGCCATCCCTGGAGGGTAGAGTTAGTGAGCATGTAAACTCCCTGCCCTCCCTGAATCTAGATTAGTGGAAAGCTGGGCAGTACAGTTGCATTGTATCAGAAATAGAACTTTTTAGATAAAAACTTGAGTATCAATTCAGATCAGAATTCCAGATCTTATCACTTAGGTCATGAATTTGGAAGAATTTTTCTTGTTCTATTTTTGTCCTTTCTGACAAGCAGACTGTATGAATCTGGAAGTCTTCCTGCTTTCTTACTGCAAGTTTTAAGATTCTTAAAGACAGATTTGAGTGAATGGTGTGCTTGCTTAAGTTAAATATCTGTAACAAGAATCTGTTTTATTTATGTGTGTATTCTGTGAAATTTGACCCTGACTCTTAGATAATGCCCTCTGCCTTTCAAAATACAGGTACTTTTTAATTTTTGTTGTTTGGTTGGGGTTTTTTTGTTGTTTTTTNTTTTTTTTTTTTTCATTTAGAAGGAATTATGTACCTAATTTTTATTACGAACCAGAGCAGTTGGGCACAGAAGATGTCCTGTAAAAAGTGTAGGTTGTTCACTGGGAAAAAGGTTTAAGAAATAATTGAGTTATAGGGGATTAAAAGGAGGTTAAGGGCTTCACTCCAACAGCGTAAAATTAGTCAAGGACTTGATACTGTTATTTAGCTGTGTATTGCTGTTCTGAGCAATTTTTGGCTTGAGGGGTTAGGAGCAGGTATTTGTAATGACTGGCTGGTATCTCTGCTGCCAAGTAAACTTGTAGGACAGGGGAGAATCCTGAAATCTTCCTCAAACACTATGTATTAGCTTTCTGAGAAAAGTTTGAGGAAAATAGGTGAAGTCTTATGAAACAGCAGAATACTTAAGTGTTTTGCTAAATACGAAATAGTATTGCACCACCCCAATAACCTTTGCTTTGAAGTTAAAAAACCAGCACAAATATGAAATAATTGTTCCATATTGTCCTTTGATTTACTGTTTCTTACCTAGTTCATTGTCATCGCTCAATTTATGTTGTTTTCTCTCCATGTAGTTTCTTGCACACAGCAATTAAATCAGCATTCTGGGGAGAAAGCTTAAGAACAATGTAGAGGATTTCTAAAGAAAAATTGCTGGTTTATGATCACATGAGTATTGTTTCATGATTTCTTCTGAGAATGGAACAACACGGTTTGTGAGAAAATATTCATCCAAAGGCGTTTGAATACCCAGAGTTCTTACCTCATGGATGTCTAGTTACCCTGGATAGGCAGCCTACTGTATGTGTTTATTTGGAGAAGTGGAATTTATCTGATTCTTTTACTGGATCAGATTCCTACTTAATTTCTAGCAGTCTGTATTTTACTACACTAAAAATAGCTTGTTTGTTTCCTTAAATCATTTAGTAGCGTGATGAAAATAAGACTGAGTTTTAATTTTCACAGTAATTGTTAATGTTTGAACGTGTTTAGTGCATCCTGAAATATCAATGATGAAATGGTCAGGTGTACTGATTTGTTAATATAGCATTTAACTATAAAGATTCAATTTTAGCCCAGCACCATAGACCAATACTTTGATAATGTGGTATCAGTTTTAGAGGGGTTCTGACACCGGATTTCTGAGTTGAACCAAACTGGCAGTGTAGTCATTGTAGTTAATCACTACTGGGACTGATTTCTGCATACTGAATTTGAATTTCTCACATCCTGAGTGCTCTGTGTTCTGTCCAGCGAAGAGTTTAGGCTTGTGGCTGATGTAAGCCTGTGAGCAGGCTCCCTGTGAAATCACTTCCATTAAGTGAGATTATTCATTTGTGTTAAGATTGTTACTATCTGGCAAGTTTTTTTTTCCGCTGTTCATTCCAATAGTGTGGGGTTGTTTTTTAATAGATGAAATTGTTGAATTGTTTGCTTTTGGCATAGGTAGTGCCTTATTGGTGGGTTTGATATGACAATATTACTTCGATGTTTCAGAAAGTTAAGCTCTGCTACTTTGGAAAGATAAATTGTAGCAGCAGTTACTTTGACAGCCTAATTCACATTTCATACACAAAAGAAAGGAAATATGATAAACTGTCAAACTGCTGTAGTGTCTGAAATGATTTGGTTCTTTTTTTAAGGAAGTGTTAAAACTACAGGGTTTTTTGACCACTGAAACTTGCAACCTTCTTTTAAATTAAGTTTCTCATTACTAATGCAGTAAAAGTATCCAAATCATAGAATTTGTGGAGGCATCTGCTGTGCATGAGCAGATAATGTTGGTGCCAGTAAATATCAGATCAGGTGTGTAAAAACATGTCGATTAATTTCTAGATTCTTATTTGCAGGTATAACTATCCTAAACAAACACTATTCTTTTCAATATTTTAAAGTTTATTCAAGAGGAATATACATCAAGAAACCCAAAATCTATTCAGTAGTTAATGTAGTTTATCTTACTTGGACATGTTTCAAAATTTTATGTTAAACAGTAAAGCTAAAAGTAAGATTGTGTTTGAATTCAAGATGGCACTCAGTTTCTGCAGCTTCAGCTGTGTATCCCATCTTTTTAGTGTACTCCTCTGTGCCTGAGAATTCTGTATTTCCTTTATGTCTGGGCACAAGCCACTCACTCCTTCCTGTGACTTAGCTCTTTTAAGCATTCCTCTAAGACACAAATCAACAGTTTATTTTGAACCCTGGCTTACAGTACATGAATTGTAGAAACTTGCCTTATTTGTAAACTTGTTCTTCTGCAGATGTGTTTGTGTCGTAGATCTTTTGCTGAAGAATAAGCAATAACTAATCAAGAACAGCAGAAATCAAGAGCATGACCTCAATTTTTCATATCCTAGGGGAGCACTTACTATATGAAATGTAACTTGAATATCATGAGCTACGGGCCAGGTGTCTTTTAGCAGCCAACTCCCATCGTTTATGTGCTTGCATTCAGCTAGAGCTGCTACTCTGAAGTCATTATTCTGAACTAGATTTGTATGTTTTTTGAGTATCTTGGGAAAGTTTTGTGTTGATAAGAAATTGTTTCAGGTTCTGTAAGGCTATTGATGAATTCAGCAGAAGATGAAAGTGGCTTTTAAATTGAACGTGTGTAGAAAGCGATCGGTTTCTAGATAGGAAATAGCCTTATCCAATGGGATTTCTGTGTAGTTTCCTTATAAAATGTGGACTTTTTGATGTAATATTAGTTATTTTCAGGAGATCTGATGATTTTCACTGAAATGTTTGAAACGGTAAACAGTCAATTTGTCTTCATTAAGACTTTTTTTCGTAGAAAGTGAAGTTGCATTTATTTGAGAAACTTGGTATGGACAGTCAGTTGCATGCTCATGGACTCACAGTATTAACTGTTATACAGCACTGACTGAGGGGGGAAAAAATCCCCAGAAGTACTGGTGATTGTGAAAGGTTCTACTGATATATGTGAAAAGTTCCTATGAGTTGTAGTGAATTCAAGGTAGAACTGACCTAAGAACGAAAATGACGTACTCTCTCAGACTATTGAAAAAAACCCTGTAAAATACCTGATGAAAACTTTGAAATGAAAACGAAGTGTGTGGTGTACTGCTATGTATGAGTGCTGTTAGGCACTTCCAATTCCTGCAGTTGTTTCACAATTCTAAAATTTGTTTGTGGTCAGTGCGTTTCTTGGTAGTTTCCGTCAGTACCTCGCTACCCCGTATCACTGATTCGGAACAGAAGTGTGATACTGCAGTGTGGTTTCACAACAGGCATCATACTTCTTGATGGATTTTGCTGATTGATTATATGTAGAGATATATGTGATTCTTAGCTTGTATTTTAAAAAAGCCCAAGCAAACCCAAATGACTAAGCAACCAAAGAAGAAGCAACTTGCTGCACATAATTAAATTTTCTTGTTATTAAGTTAGCATTTGGATTTGGTTGCTTGGTGAATAATTCTTTAGCATACATAGTCTATTTAAAGGGACAAAGTCAATATGCTTAATATTTGCTTTCCGGTTTTAAGGAGTAATTTCATATACTTTACATCTTCATATATTTATTTTCCTGTTTGTTTTTATTGGTCTACTACAATGTTTTTCATATCTTTGTAGCTCGTGTTTACTTTTTTGTTGCTTTATTAGATAACTAATGGAACAAAGGAAGCTAAGTGCTTCTCTAGGGGAAACAGGAAAATAAAATGTTGATATATATACAACAAGCAGTAGAAGGGTATTCTCACTGATGTAAAGAATTATAGCAACAGTATGGTAATTTCTTTGTAGCTGGACTTGTAACACTGCCTTTAAGTGTTTTAGATTTATTTAGGTGCAAAACAGCAGGGCAAATATGTGGCTGTTTGCAGGAGGAGCAGGATTTTTTTTTAGTGTGTGCATATGTATGCATATGGTGGATGTTTTTGTCATAAACGTTCTTTGGGTGTTAGCTGTAGGTCTGAGATGTTAATATTCCTCTCTTTTTTTAGACTGCAAGAAAAAACAGCTGAGGCCAGATGCTCGTTTTATGTCTTCTTTAATTCTAATGACAGAGCTAAGCTTGAGGAAAGGGTGTTGTAGGTTCTTTTTATTAGATGCCCTGCTATATATGGTGTGTCATAAATTAAATTTGTAGGAAAAGTAAAAGCTTTTTTCTTTGTTTGGTTTTGTTGGTTTTTTTGTTTCTTTTGCAGTCAAAAAATAAAAGTTTTCATTATTTTGCTTTAAAAGGACTCTTGCAAATATAACTGACTTGTTAAGTTTGTCATGTATATAATTTTGTCTCATATAGAAATATTTTATTTAGGTTGGGAATGTTAGGAAGACTTAAATCAGTTTGTGATAAATGGACAGCATATTATCCTTGCTGTATCAATTATAGTGAGTATGGAGAGGACCTTGGAATAACTTTTCTCCCCAAATGAAAATGGAAGATGGTACTAAAACTCTTCATTATTTGCTTAAAAAGGTATTTGTCATCAGGGCATCTGTCACTCCTACGGGTATTAATTTCTACTGAGCACTTTTTCTATCAGTGATGGAAATACATCTTTGAGGTTTATGTTGAAGAGTTAGAGAAGCAGGTAATATTTTTCTGAAGTACGAGTAATCTTGTGAATTGAGTCCTGATTACAAAATTACTATCAACAACTGATACATGTATATGATGATTAATGTAAAATAAGTAGGTATAGGGAGCAAATATTTTAGCTGTTCCTTCTGTGGAGACACTAAAGGTGCATCTACATGGCAAAATGCTCTCAAGAGATACAGGCAATGAGTGATGGTATGGAAGTAACAATAATAATATAGAAATAGCATAGCTCTAGTAATGCAAGGCATTAAGCGAGCAAGTTTATCCTGATTCTGAGCAATGCCTAAAAAAACCAGTATATGTTCACACTTTCAATGATTTTGGTATTTGAATTTGGTGTGCAGAGGTGATTTGAATGGATCTGTGTGGTACTGTGAACAAAGTGTGTAGTTTTACAACAAAGTGCTTAAGTGCATTGCTATGAAGTAGCTTAATATAAACCTCATTTTCACTACCTCCAAGTGAAAAGGCAGTGCAGAACAGTTAGCCAACTTGCTTGTAGGCAGCAGTTAGTCCTTTGAGCTTGTTTTTGAAGAACAGCCACTAAACAAATTTATGTATTGTGGCTAGCAGGATATGTATTACTGCTGCTTTCTGAAACCAAAAAGCGCTCAGTGGCAATGTTGTAAAAGTAGGTTGCTGGTGTGCAATTATTTGGAGGCAACTGAAAATCACTGCTATTATCAAAAATGTTCCAAGTATATTTAGCTTATTCATTGTTAAACCTGAAATTTGAAAAAATATTTCAGTTGTTGGTGTCCTAATTTTTCCGACTTGGTAACTAAATTTGAATTTAAATGAAAAAGAAAAGTTTTTTAAAGAACATATTTGACGCATTTCAGAAATTTTGTTTTTTCTTTCAATAATGCTTCAGAGCTCTCCAAATGCTTATGAGTATCAGAGGAAGATCCCATGGAGACCAGGGGCTCTGTTTACTAATGCTATTCATAAATCAGCTATACTGCTACAGAAATTTTGATACTTCAGTTGGGAATTAATTGAGGCCCCCCCAAAGGTTAGAAGTGACTATTTTTTGATTTTCAGAGTACATGTTTTCTTTGACTCTTTTTGTTCTAGTAACTGAAGTAGGTATGAGAGGAGGAAAGAGTCCTTAATCTGTGGGGGAAATTTATTTAGGTATTTTTTTTGCCGTGGTTAACCTCACTTCTGCGGTAAAGAATGAAGAGCAAAGAGAAGAATTAAAATGAGGAAAATAAGAGTTACACACACTGAAGACTTTAGAATAGAAGGGAGAGGTGGGTTTTTCCTTGTCTGTTTCTGAAAGTGATTGGAGAGAGGAGAAAACTTCCAACTGAGTGAACGCATTGTTTGAGATGTTCATATCCTCTGCTGTGTATGCACATAATATTTAAGTAATTCACCTGTTGAGCAGCAAAATGGGAGCAGCCTCTTCCTGTTAATGTGTTTCTTCAAGGTTCTCAAAGATAAAGCAGCCTAAGGGAAAATAGACATGTGTTCAAATACTTTAGAGGGGTAATTTAATTAGCTTAAGGCTATTGCATCTCCCCTTTTCCTATAAGCATAGAGAAGGAGCTTGACCCCAAAGTACCAAAATATAAGATCACAGTCACGGAAAAGCACGTGATTGAGATTGGATATTGTTGTCACTGTTCCATGACACTTTATGAGTATAAGAGTATTTAAGACAAGCTTAAGACTCCTCAAGTATGTATATAATAGTCTTGATATAACTTATGTTAAAATAGGAGGAATTAGTTAATATTACAGTAGCCTTTCTACTTTGTTAACTGTGTTCCTGTACATTAGACTCTGTTTTCTGTTTTTCATTGTGAACTGTCTGGGAATGGAGGAATTAGTAAGACATTTTTAAGGCTTTTAAGCCTTTCAGCATTGATTAGTGTGACAGTTGGAGAGGGAGAAATCTTGCTGAAGTTTTTATCTCCTGAAAGGTCATCCCTTTTCCACATAATTTGAGCTGTAATTAAAAGGAAGAGTTGTTTAAAAGGGGAATGAGCTTAATGGATACTACACTTGTTTGAAAGGGCAAATCTGCTCTGAGTAGAAATCCTGCTTCCCAAGTGCCTGAGTTTGTTTCTCAGGAGGCATTTCTTCACTTTTCCTCCTTGTATGAGCCTTTTAAAACGATACCTAGATTTCTTTCTCCCTCCATCTGAATCGTTAAGAATACAGTCCAGGCAGGAGTAAATTGCTGACATTATCATCAGAGGAATGAAAAGACTTCAAGCTCTAGATGACCATGTTGTTTTTGCTGACTGGCTGTTACCATCTCTGCCTTAAATCAGATTGTGTGGTGTGTGCGAGGTCTGTGCTCTGTACCTGTACATCTCTAACCCCGGCATCTTGGTCTGATAAACGTGCATATCAGTACAGCTGCAAGTAGTAGATACCTGACTTACTTTTGCTATACCAACATATGAAGATTTGACCAATATTTCTGTCTTTCCTGCTCTTGTATTTCTTTCCTGTTTCCCTCTCCATATCTTGCATGCTGATTTTTTTTTTCTCATTTACTTGCTCACATATGGCAACAGTCAGTTGGCAGAAATACGTCATATGTCAAATTTTCTCGTGCTGAATGATTCTTGGTAGGATTGCTTTAGATAATTTCCACTGTAGATAATTATTGCTCTGCAATAATTTGTTACCTTTCTTCGTAGTTATGAATGTAGTCTTCGTGGAGGAGTTTTGCTTTAATCTGAACGTCAGTTGCCTCAAAGCTTCATGCATTTCTTTGTGCCAGGGTGGAAGAAAGAGTCCTGTGATAAGGCAAGAGGAGATTGTAATTTTTAATTCAGAAAAGTTTCGGTAGAAGAAATAGAAGTGAAGAAAAAAAGCTATTCTTTTCTACAATCCATTATTCCATTTCTTTAAGTTCCACAAAATCTACTTTTGTCATAATTTGTATCTTTGCCATTGGGATACAAATCCTTAGAACCTGAGAAAATGGAAAGAACCAGGTCAAGAAAAGTTTTGATGACAAGAATCCTACTTCTCAAGGATGTCAGGATATTGTGCAGTTCTTCATGGATAGATACATATATCACCCTAATAGTGAAAAATTTTGAGAAATCTTCTTGGTATAATTTACGTATCTTTATGTATTCATTTTTCTGTTAAAATTATTACTAGGCAAGAAATAAAATTAGGATATGACTTTCATGGCGTGTGTTGAATTAAGATCCTAAGATAAGAAGGCTATTCAGTGCCAGGTCACTTACCTTGGTTCCTTAAACAACCAGGAATTTCTTTCCCCTTATTTTCCTCACCTGATTTCTATCCTTATATTTCAGCTATTTCTCTTTTTCAAGTCTTCTAAATTATGAATATTATTTTCACCAGCACCTAAGGCTAGACATTAATTTGTCTTTCTTTAGGAATAGAACGTAAATGAGATATTACTGCATTATAAGTGGAGATAATGAATTGTTTTGCCTGGAAAAAATCAACATTAAAGATTTTTCAATATTTTTTTCAGAGAAAAAACTCCAGATGTAAATGAACTATTTTTGCTAGCTTGCAGAAAGCCAATTCTGATGGAGGTTGAATCAAGTGTGATAGTAATGTATTGTTTCTTGTTGTGTGGAGTTGCTTAATATTACAGCCTAAAACTGCTACAGAGATTTAAAATGCCACGGTACTGCATCTGGAAGAGAAAAAAAGGAGCCAACAGAAAGCATTTTCCCCTTCCCATTCCTTCTGAAATAGCCATCTTTGGAAAAGTAGAGTCATCTTTGGGTAAATTTTGCAAAACAAAGAAAACTTGTGCATTATCCAGGTAAAGCACTGCTGGGTTTGTGTGTCGGGTGATAATCAGGGTTTCCTTGCTTGGCCAAATAACTACTGGGAAGTGAAATGGTTGCTCAGAAGGTGAAGCTGGGACTCATCTTGCCTATCTGTAGTAGTGTAGGAGCTCAGCATAAGCATGTTCTCTGCAGACTTACTCTGTAGTAAGCGGAGACAGATGTCTGCTTTAACCAGTTTTTTGTTGTGATTTTGAGTGTGACATATCATCCTTTCGGAGTGATCGCCTTTTTCTGTCAGGAAGGCTACTTGTCCTAGGTGCTTTGTACAGATGAAACAGCTGGTTTTTAAATGCTGAAATTAGGTACAACTAGTCTCAAGTTATAGGTATTTTGTACAAGTCGATGGAAAGACAATTCTTTGTTTTTCTGTAAATTCAGCATGTGAAGAATAAAGTATTGAACCTGCATGTAAAAGAGGTGCTTTATGTGTAGATTATTTTATTTTTACAGTGCAGCATTATACTGCTAAAAGAAGTTTAAAACCTTTAACCCTGACATGCATAGCTATTATGTAGTTACTAAAAATTTAATTGTTTTGTTTCAACATTCTTCTACTTCCAATCATGTTTAAGGTTATTCCTGAAGACTAAAATAGAGTTACTGCCTACAGGAACTTTCCTGGATTTTTATTTTTCTGTCCTTTAATGTCAATAAAATTGTTGATGAATTGATACCCTTTTATGAACAGTTAAAACCTTTTTATGACCACAGCTATGTTAGAGAAGATACATTAGATACTTTTAATTAATTATTTCTCTTTTTTTTTCGCAGAAGTGTCTGCTCTTCAGATTAGCTTGTTTAAATGTGAAACAATTGTGTGTTTTATGTATGGTGGAGGACTGATAGAGAGCATGACCTGAAATTCTTGGAAATATTTAGAGTACTTAAGTGTGCTGTGGGTTGGTCCTTGAAGGCAGTGCTGACTAATGCACTCTGGATATGAATGTGTTGGAACACTCTTTCCCCTGCCCCATGTGCTCTGTGTTACAGTACTTTCTCTGAAGGAGGCGTGGGCATATATATTTTGTCAAGAATTCTGTTTTTGCAGTGGTGCTGCAGTCTGCGGAGTGGGTGTTTATTTCTCCAGGGAGGTACAGCAAGAACATTCTTAGGTGTGCTGTAGTTTGTTAAGGAAGTGTAGCTTTGTGGCCGTGATTTGCTCTTCTGTCACTCAACTAACCATATCCATTTATTTTCCATGGTTTCACAGAGAAAAGCTGAAACCAAAAGCTGCTGATCAGAATAGCGAACAGAAGGATCGGTAGTAAATGCTGAAGAGGAAATGAAAACAGATAAAGCCAGAGTTTAAAAAAACCCCAACTTCATAAATTATATGAAAAAACACGTGAATATGAGGTAAATTATGCCATGCATAAGAAAGCCAGGAAGGAGAAAAGGAGAAAAATCTGAAAACGAGAAATGAAGTAAACGAACAGCTTTGTGTATACTAGCTGCCATACTCTGGTTATCTAGGGATGCATGATATAGTATTTATGTAGTTCCTACTGTACATACAAAAAAATGTTTTGAAGCCTGTAGGCTTTGCACTACAACTGTTGGTTTTTCAGTAAAAAAAAGAAAAAAAATAGAATTGCACAGTGTATTGAACTGTCTATGCAAAGATAAAAGCTTGAGATTTTAGCCCAAAATGCCCCAAACATTGAAAAAAATAGATGTGGTGACTCTTTTCACGATGTTTTTTGATATGAAGCAAAAATATTTTCACTGCAAATATTTTTTTCTTGTTCTACATAGCCTTAGCCTGAGAGGCAATGAGAATTTAAAGTATGAGTTTTCTGAATGTAGAGTGTTAAGTAAAGGACTTTGTTTTAGAAAGGCAGATGGGAGTGAAGGCAGAGGCATCAGGCTAAGGATGGGTTTTGGTGGCTTATTATCACCTGAAACATCCTAACTGAAAAACATTCTTTCTCCTTCAGCCAAAAAAGAAGAGGGATGTGTGAGTAGTTCTTTTAGCAAACATTTGGTGATTTGAATTTATTTTCCTAGCTAGTCAAAAAAGTGTTTTATTATGGACTATAAGAATGCTTGTCTTTAGCTTATAAAATTAAAGTGATTTTGGGCAAGAGGATAAACTCAGGAATATATTCTGGAAAGAAGAATCCAAAATAGACTGCATTATATGAATGGGCAATATAAAATAATTTTAAAAAATCATTTGACTGCATTAAATGGAAGCTTTACGTAATGGAGTAAAGTGAGCAAAGAAATTTTGAGCAGCTGGGAGTAAGTGCTGTTTTAAATACAGAGCAATGCTTTTAAACATTCATGTAAATTGAAATTGGTGCTCTGCATTGTGCAGAGGAATTAAGATATTAGTATGATCATCAATGATTTTGTGTTTAAAAGCAAAGGATAATTGGGACTGTACACTGCAAGAAAATCTCAGAGTTTACTTTTTCTTTCTTTAGTGTTTCTTTCAGATGCACTTAGATATGGAAGGGTACCTTTGGTCACAGGCTTGCTAAGCTGGTGAAGAGAGCTTTGGAACTAAAGTTGCGAGGGAAGGGGAACTGCAATTCCCTCTTAAGACTTTGATACCAGAGCTAGAGGAGATGCCAGAGGCTGGAGAGGGTGTGCAGAGCCACAGGAGAGGACCTCAAGGGCAGCACAAAGGAGTTGCAGTCAGTAAGTCGCCTTCATAGGGGCCCAAATTAAATGCCTCTATGTTAATGCACGCAGTATAGAATTAAACAAAGAGTTACACGTGTGCACACCTGCAGGGCCATGATCTTGGCATCACAGAGATGTTTTGTGTTGGCTCCTGTGACTGGAGTGATGGAATGGAAAGATACGGGCACTTCAGGAAGATAGGCAGGGGAGATGAGGAGGGGGTGTCACTTCCTGTGTCCATGACCATCTGGAGTGCATGGAGCTCCACTTGGGGACATGTGAGGAGTTGACTGAGAGTTTATGGGTCAGGATTAAAGGGAGAGCAGGGACAGGTAACACTGTAGTGAGGGGCTGCTACAGACCTCCTGACCAGGAAGATGAGGGGGATGAGGCCCTCTGTGGACAGATAGGAGTGGCCTCATGTTAACAAACCCTGGTTCCCATGCAGGACTTCGACCAACTCAATATCTGTTGGAGGGACAACACAGCAGGGCATAAGCATTCCAGGAGGTTCCTGGAATGCATTGGTGACAACTTCCTTCTCCAAGTGATAGAGGAGCCAATGAGGAGAGGTGCTCTGCTGAACCTTGCTCTCAGCTACAAGGAGGATCTGATGGGAAATGTGAATCTGGAGGGCAGCCTTGGCTGCAGTGACCATGAAGTGGAGGAGTTCAAGATCCTTAGGGCAATGAGGAGGATGCACAGCAAGCTCACTACACTGGACTTCAGGAGAGCAGACTTGGCCCTCTTCAGGGATGTATGTGATTGGCAGAGTACATTGGGATAAAGCCCTGGAGGGAAGAGGAGCCCAAGAAAGCTGGTTAATATTTAAGGATAGGATCCTGCAAGCTCAGGAGTGATGCATCCCAACAAAGAAAAAGTTGGGCAAAATCACTGAGAGGCCTGCATGGATGAACAACTTGTTCCTTGGTAAACTCGAACACAGAAAGGAGGCCTGCAAAGGGTGGAAGCAGGGACAAGTGGCCTGGGAGGAAAACAGAAATTGTCTGAAGAGTCAGAGATCAGGTTAGGAAAGCTGAAGTCCTGATGAATTCCAATCTGGCTAGGGACATCAAGGGCAACAGGAAAATCTATCGCTGAGAAAAGAAAGGCTAGGGAAAATGTGGATTCTCTCAGGAAGGAAGCAGGGAACCAGCTTGCACAGGATATGGAGAAGGGTGACGTACTCCACAACTTTCTTGCCTCAGTCTTCACTGGCAAGTGTGCCGGTCACACTGGCCTGAGTTGCAGGATGCAGAGGCAGAGGCTGGAAGAATTAAGAACCACCCTCTGTAGAAGATCAGGTCTGAGACCATCTAAGGAAACTGAGGGTGCACAAGTCCATGGGACCTGATGAGATACAACTGTGGGTCCTGTGGGAACCATCCAAGGAAGTGGCAAAGCCTCTACCCGTCATATTTGAGAAGTTGTGGCAGTCTGGTAAAGTTCCTTCTGGTAAAGGGGAAATACAACCATCATTTTTAAAAATGGAGATAAGGAAGACCTTGGAAACCACAAGTCAGTCAGTCTTACCTCAGTGTCCAGCAAGATCATGGAGAAGTTCCTCCTGGAAACTCCAGATGATTGGTGACAGCCAGCATGGCCTTCTATTATGGGATTACAGTGTTGGTGGATATTGCAAGAGCAACTGATATTATCTTCTGGGAATTGTGGAGAGCATATGACACTGTCCTGAACAACATTGTAATCTATAAACTGGAGAGATAAGCTTTTGGTGGGTGGATCACTCAGTGGATCAGGAATGAGCTGGATGTTTGCACTGAAACTTGATGTCCAAATGGAGATGACTGACATTCCTCAGGGGTTGGTGTTGGCACTGGAGCTGTTTAACATCGCTGTTGTTGACACGGACAGTGGGATCGAGGGCATGCTCAATAAGTTTGCTGACAAGACCGAGCTGTGTGGTGTGGTCGTCATGCTGGAGGGAAGGGATGGCGTCCAGAGG